>MU014842.1:104723-125812 GCA_011076525.1 Nettapus auritus | reverse complement strand
GCACCTTCCCGCACTGTCCAGTGCATTGCTCAAGGATGGGGACCACAGGCCAAGGACTGCCTGGATCCTCAGCCATCTTGAACTTCATTATTTGATGAAATAGACAGGAGGGGACTTTGGGAGGGTGACGCATTCAGAAAATAAGGGCGTGATGATGATGAGCAGTTCAGAGTTCACCCAGGACTTACCACTCTGATATTCAATGCCAGACTGTGCACAGAAATCTGCAGGAGAGAGGAGTCGGTGGTGAGGTACAGAAAGCAGGGTGACCTGATTGTCTCAAGGGCTTGGAAAGGCTGCCTGGAGCACAGCAAAGGTGAGACAGCTTCTAAGTAAAGAAATGCAGCTGAGCAACAGGAGGGGGTACTTGCTCTGGTGTGGGAGAGCAGTACCTTCCAGCACTGTCCGGTGCATAGCTCAAGGATGGGGACCACAGGCCAAGGACTGCCTGGATCCTTAACTATCTTAAACTTCATTCAAGCACTAAATGGGACAGGAGGTGGTTTGGGGAGGGTAATGCATTCAGAAAACAGGGGTATGAAGGTGCAGAGAAGTTCAGAGCTCACCTCGAAATTCTATGGTGTGTTCCCGTGGACCTACAGGAGAGAGGAGTCGGTGGTGAGGTACAGAAAACAGGGTGACTTGATTGCATCAAGGGCTTGGGAAAGGCTGCTTGGAGCACAGCAAAGGTAAGAAAGCTAAATAAAACAAATGCAGTCAAGCAATGGGAGGAGTTATTGCTATGATATGGGAGAGCAGCACCTTCCCGCACTGTCCTGTGCATTGCTCAAGGATGGGGACCACAGGCCAAGGACTGCCTGGATCCTCAACCATCTTGAACTTCATTCGAGCACTAAATGGGACAGGACATGGCTTTGTGAGGGTGATGCATTCAGAAAACGGGGGCATGAAGGTGCAGAGAAGTTCATAGCTTACTTTCAAGTCTTGCAGTGTGTCCCCAGAGACCTGCAGGAGAGAGGTCAGTGGTGAGCTACAGAAAGTAGGGTGACTTGATTGCCTCAAGGGCATTCAGAAAACAAGGGATTGATGGCATAGAGCACACCCAGCACTTACCCTCTGATATGATGCTACCCTGTGCCTGGACAGCTGCAGGACAGAGGAGACGGTGAAGTGGAAAAAAGTAGGGTTAAAGCACTACATCCGCAGTCCTGGGATTCTGGTGGAAGCATGAGTTTTCCTATGTGTTCTTAATAGCCTCCTTTACTTTTGTCATTTGACAGTAACTGATGTGCTGCCACCTCCTATAGAAAAGGCTCCTGACCATCCCAAGGACAAACGTGTTTATATGCATCTCTAATTGGCCCATTATCCTGAAAGGCCCAGCCTCTGTCTGGACTTTTTCACAACTGGGAAGATAGTAAAGGTACATTTCTTACCTGTGTATGCTGAAGTGAGAATTGGATTTGTTGCACATAGAACCTTATATAGGCAATATTTGTTTGTGACATCCCACGTTGGCATCAGTTCATAGAGCTTCTGCATTCTCTTCTGGTTGGTTCTTTCTGACATGATGCTGTCAGACTGCTCAGAGGTCAGTACACATTCATGGAGGAGAGCCATGATGACATCAGCCACGTTAGAGGCTTGCTGGATCACAATTTTTCTGTAGCGCTCGACAAAACTTGCCCCTTGCAGAGAAGTGGAGAATACATTTGGTGCAATTCATCCCTCACCTCATCAGGACAGTTGTAGCAATGAAATAACCTGAATGGTTGATGTGTCATGCTTCCGCCTTCTTCCCCCAGGGAAGAGAAAAGTCTGATGAAGGTGGGATGCTGGGATTGGGCAGGAATCCTCTTCCCTCCACCCAGGAGGGTGCCCCAGCTCTGTGTAGCCCAGAGCCCCATCCAGTGCATTCTGCCTTTCTGCAGTGGGGCCCATGGGGAAAGGTGGGGTTGTGCAGGGACCCTCCAGCTGCTTCTCTAGGGTGAGGCTGGAGCAGAGAGCATGTTGCTTCATCTGCAAGTTATTTACACTGACTGGAGACTTGGGAGTGCACCCTGGATCTCCCAGGGAGAGCTGGGTAGAAGGAAGCATTTGCTCTCTATGGGGCCAGGTTCTGAGATGTGTGTCTTGGCACAGCATTTTGGGCTGAAGACAGTGCATTGCCAAGGGGCACAGGCTTCTACAGCTCTTGAAGTAACAGATATGGGACACTGGGACACTTGGACTCAGGGCTACCCCAGTCCCTGCCTGCACCTCATTTCCCCCAACTTACCATAGGTTAGCTTGCGCAGGAGTGCATATACCAGGGTGCTCCTGCCCATGGCCCTCAGCACTCTGACTGTCACCTCCACGCAGTAGGGCTGCCCGTAGTGGCTGCACAGCAGCTCGGCGAGGGCTGCTCGTGACAGCCCCATCAGGCTCTCCAGTTCGATGCGCTCATACTGCTCCTTGGGCTGGATTTTACTGAGTTCCCTCTTGAATCTCGGGAAGGCATATCTCCCTAGCTCCTCAAGGGTTTCCCGCAAGAGATCTGCCATGATTTTCTCCATACTGCCTCTTGATGCCCAGTTCACCACGGTGCTGCTGCAAAGAGAGGCACATGCTTGCGGCCGAGTGGCTGTTGCAGGATGCAATTCCCCCCCATAGAGCAGGAGTTTTTTGCTGCAGGGAGGCAGCAGAAACATTCAGGACATCTTTCAGCTAGCGCTATGGGGACTGACAGGTAATTTAGGGATTCTTTGCAGACTGAGAAAAGACCGTAGGGCTGTGGTTATAATTAGAGTTGTTTCAATTCATAACCATTTAAGCAAGCAGCGTAGCTTATTCTTACCTACAAAAGCTTATTGTTACACAGAATTTGTGTGCAACAAAGTACACTATACTTATTAGCGTAGCTTTCTTACTGTCTAGAATTCTTACTTTCCGTGACTTTTCAGTCACTTCCTCTCTGATAGCTGTAGAAAGCGAAACTGAACCCTTTTTCCCTGTGGGAGCTCTGGGATATCCTGGGATAGGGCAGAAATCTCTCTCCCCCCCCCCCCCCCCCAACCCCTCCCGGCATCTCTCATCCCCGCTCCCCTTCCCGGCCTCCCTCCTTCCCTTTGCCTCAGCCCCCCTTCCACCTCGGGGACCCCACGTACGAACCCCCCACAACCTCGGTGCCTCCCAAGTTCCGCCCGTGCATGCGCAGAAGTGGTGGCACCTTTGGGTGCTTCTCGGGCTGGGTGGGGAGCGGCATGCGTAAGGGGGTGCGGCCTTTACCGAGCCCTGAGGGAGCGGTGTGGGCATTCACTCACAGACTTTAATCCGGGCTTGACAGCAAGGGGTGGGGGTCTCAGGTGTTGGGTCCATGCTGCTACGCCCTGGGATGCTTGTGGCTGTGGTGTGCGTGAGGGACCAGCATGTGACTGTGCATTTGCAGTGAGTTTCAGGCTGGAACAGCTAGTCAGTAGGTGACCCCTGAAGTAGGTAAAGGGTCTGGGGTCTGGGCAGGGGTTCCAGGTGGACAGAAGAGCCATGACAGGTACTTGAGGGATCCACAAATGCATGTGTGCTCGAAAACCTGGAGAGTGAGAAGTGCGCCTGCAGTACTGACCTTCTGTCTCTACCAGCTGGAGAGGAGGCAGGGGGCTCAGCTGTCTCTATTTCACAGAATCACAGAATGGTAGGGATTGGAAGGGACCTTGAAAGATCATCTAGTCCAATCCCCCTGCCGGAGCAGGAACACCTAAATCATGTCACACAGGAACACGTCCGGGCGGGTTTTGAAAGTCTCCAGCGACGGAGACTCCACAGCACCCCTGGGCAGCCTGTTCCAGTGCTCTGCCACCCTTACCGTGAAGAAGTTTCATCTCATATTTAAGCAGAACCTCCTATGTTCCAACTTGCACCCACTGCCCCTTGTCCTATCATTAGATGTCACTGAGAAGAGCCTGGCTCCATCCTCCTGACACTGGCCCTTTACATATTTATAAACATTAATGGGGTCACCCCATGGTTTTCAAACTTGATGGAGCTGAGCAGTAGAACTGAGTAGTAAAGTGGAAATCTGTGATCTATGGGAGGGGAAAAACACATCACATCACTTAACTCTGCAAATAATGTACCTAGTAGAAATCTCTTGTGCCCCTTTCATAGGACAAATCCATACCATTCTGCTTGTAGATAAGAAGAGGCTGGACAAAGTAACTCATGGTCAGCCAGTATAATGGTCTGTGGCAAAAAAGGTCCATGTGTCCAGGTAGCCCATATGTGACTGTGAGCCAAGAGAACATAGGAATGTCTTTTTAAGGATCTGGGATCCTTCTAGGGATCCTGAGAGAAGCTGCCTTTCAGAACAGCAAAAACTCGGACGGAGGATGAGCCAGGTAGCAATTTCAGAGCTGTCCTGCATGGTTTCACCCTCCACCAACCTGGGTAATTTAAAAGCTAAAGGCAACTGGAGTGGCTGCACTCAGTGGTGAATGGAGATAACCACAGGGCAAGGGACTGAGATAACATTCAGAGCCCCCACCTCCACCACCACAGAGACAGAGATATCAGGTTCATAGAGCTAAGCAGCAGGAATTTTGCTTTAAAGGTTTCAGTCATATCGACCCCACTCTAAACTACCTACTCCACCACCACCAGATTGCAATTTGATATTTTTAAAGATGAAGAAGGCAGGGTCAATCAACTGAAACTGAGGCAACCCCCACTCCCATACAGCTGCTTGGAGGTGGCATGCTTGAGTTCCTATGATGCATCCAGGAATCTTTCCCTGTGAGAGATTCTTGAGAATATAATGAAGGAAGAGGTGGGAAGACTCTCATAGGATCAGAATGGTTTGGGTTGGAAGGGATTTGAAAGATCATCTAATTCCAGCCCCTGGCCACACCGTACCCAGCTTGGCCTTAAACAGTTCCAGGGATGGGGCATCCACCACTTCTCTGGGCAACCTGTTCCAGTGCCTCACCACCCTCAGAGTAAAGAATTTCTTCTGAATATCTAATCTAAAACTACCCTTTTTAAGTTTAAAAACATTCCCCCTTGTCCTATCATGACATTATCAAATACAGAGCCCACCCTGAGCTTTATTGTAGTCCCTTTTTAGGTACAGAAAAACAGCCATGAGGTCTCCCCAGAGCCTTCTCTTATACAGGCTGAACAACCCCAATTCTCCTAGCCTTCTTTCATAGGAGAGGTGCTCCAGCCCTTTGATCATCTTTGTGGTCCTCTTCTGCACTCATTCTAATAGGTCCATGTCCTTCTTGTGCTGGGGACCACAGAGCTGATCAGAGTACTACAGGTGTGGTCTCATGAGAGCAGAGCAGAGGGGGAGAATCACCTTCCTTGACCTGCTGGCCATGCTGCTTTTGATGCAGCCCAGGGCTTTAGCTTTCTGGGCTGCAGGCACACGTTGCCAGCTCATGTTGATCTTCTCATCCAGCAACACCCCCAGGTCCTTCTCCTCAGGCCTGTTGTCAATCCATTCTCCACTCAGCCTGTATTTGTGCTTATGATTGCCCCCAGCCCAGATATAGGACTTTGCACTGGGCCTTGTTGAACTTCATGAGGTTTGCACAGGCCCACCTCTAAAGCCTGTCAGCGTCCTTTTGGATGGCATCCCTACCCTCTGGAGTGTCAGCCATAGCACATAGCTTGGTGTCATTGGCAAATGTGCTGAGGGTGTACTTGATCATGCAGGAGTAGGTGATCTGGCAGGAGCTGCCAGCTGTTGGGAACCTATGCAGGAGCAGTCCTCTCCTGAAGGATGGACCCCATGGTATGGACCCATATTGGAGCAGATCTGGAACAGCACCTGTGGAAGCTCACATCAGATCAGTTCAGGAAGGATGGCATTGTGTGGGAGGGACCACACAAGCCCAGTGGCAGAGAGTGACCATGAAGGAGAGACAGATGATTAAGTGTTCTGGATTGACTGCAACTCCCATTCCCTGATCCCCTGTATCATGCAGGGAGAGGAGGCTGAAGAGGATGGATTGGGGGGTGTGGGGGGTGTGGGGTTTGGTTTTAGTTAGCTTTTAGTTTCTCAGTGTTCTAGTCTGCTAGTAATAGGCAATAAATCATATTAATCTCCCTATGCTGAGTCTGTTTTGCCTGTGGTGGTAATTGGTGATCACTTTCCTTGTCCTTATCTCAACACTTTTATTGAGATAACACCTAGCCCTTTTTAATTGTATTTTCTCCCCCTATTCCTCTGAGGGGAGAGGAGGGGGAGTGAGAAAGTGGTGTGGTGGAATTTAGCTAGCCGTCTTTGTGAGACCACCACATATCTTCAAGTAGGCTCTGCAGCATCTAGACCTACTCATTTTTCATTCCCTGCATGGAAAATTGCAAGTAACTCCACTTCAGCTGAAGGCAGGAATAAGAGCTTTCCTCTAACATTGGAAATATTTGGTGGAATTGTCCAGAATTCCCTTTTGAGTCAATCAACAGATATCAGGTGTCTCAACTGAGATACCTTGGCCTGCCATGACTGTGCACTAACTCTTGCTCCAGAAAGGCTCCCACAGGTCCTATGTCACATTTCCACATTCCAAATGGGGAATCCAGCTGCCCAAGGAGGCCAGCGGTTCTCTCTGGGTGGGCATCTGAATCAAGCCCTGAATGAAGATGTTAGGCAAAGGAGGAAACTTGCCAAAAAATAGGTGTTTAGTAACTTTATAAGAGGTCTTCATTTTCACAATTTTGAGGGTTGTCTAGTAATTCTCATAAAATGTTTCATGGTCCAGAGACATGGACACTTTCTTCTGTGTAAATATAGATTTTTTTTTAGTCATTTCCAAAAATATATTTCATCCCAACACTTCCAATGGTCAGACAGTGTCTCAAGGACATGCTTATATTGTATATTGTTAATATTTCATAACTAAATAGATCTGGGCGTAATGAAGATTGGGCAGATGTGACATAGTCCAGTCAAGAGCTAAGCAAGCTAACCTTTAGTACAGAGAAAACACTGATAAGTTCTACAGGAAGTTTTAGAACTAGTGCAAACACCAATAATAAAAGCAATATTAGAATGCCCATTTTCTTCATGGTGATGCCCTAAGGTCTTTGTTGAGAAAAACAAACAAACAAACAAATACAAGCTGCCATGTTTCAATAGAAGTTTTTGTTTGTTTGTTTGTTTGTTTGTTTGTTTCCATATTCTTTTTTTGCTGTTAAGCTATGACTTTACCTGTTTACCTGCTAACACTTTCCTCCTATCATCCTTGTTTATGAGCTGGCCAAATCTTTCTACTATATACAGTGTGACAACACCATGGCCTTCTAAGAGACAGACCTCAGCTGATACACAGAGGCCCATGGCATAGCATTAGAGGCCTTCCGCACTCAGCACCCAGAGGGTGCTGACCATGCCTAGGCCAAAGATGGGCAGCTGGAGGGGAGGCCCTTTGGTTTATGTGTGATCTTTGCCAGGAATGCAATTCATCTTGCCAAATTTAAGGGGTTGGACTAAATCACCCAAACTGAATGATTCACATTAATTTGGTTATTTATCCAAGCCCCCATATGTGGGTCACTGCCTGGAGACAACACAGTTGTGAACTGCAGCTCCCTCAGGCAGAAACTGTCTTGTGTAGAAGGGGATGAACGCTTCCACTGGCTGTGCTCCTGCTCGTTCAGCCCAGGACATCCTTGGTTTTGTCCTGTTTTGTCCAATAAAAACTATGAACCACCTGGGATTTTTTTCTGCAGAGCTGAAGCGCAGCCAGGCAATCTCCCACCTATTGCTGTAAGGCTCTCATCCTTCCCTGGGGCAGAACTGTGGGTGAATCTAACTCAAAGTTCTAAGAACTAAAGAATCTAAATCTACCCTCTTTTAGTTTAAAGCCATTACCCTGTGGGGATCCAGTGAAAAATGGGGTAGGGAAAGATTATTCTCATGCCCCCGTTTTTTTGTTTTTGTTTTTGTTGTTTTTTTTGTTGTTGTTGTTGTTGTTTTGTTTTGTTTTGTTTTTAAGACACCTCTGGAAATAAATGTTCATCCCTGAGCTGAGAGAAGAAAGAGCAGTGATTGCTTTAGCCTGTTTCAAAGTCGATTCCCTTGGAGGCCCAGGGACTTGTCAAGAGCTCCCTCTCCTGGGCTCAATGGGAGCTCCTGGCAAGCGGGCAGCGCTGTAGAGAGACAGCTGTGCCCAGGAGCAGCTCCTCTGCACGGTGCAGCAGGGCTGGGGGCACTGCAGGGGACAAGGGCAGCTGAGAGAAGGGAGGGAGATGTTAAAGGCAGTGTGGAGGGGGGATGCTGAGAGCTGACTGCGGGAGAAATCTTCACAACACTTAACAGAGTAAGTATGTGGCAGAAGGGTACAGTAGATGAGTGTCCCCCAAGAGTCTTCTAAATCTGCCATATCCCATGGCTGGTAGGACATGTCACAGTGTCTGTCCTGGCTTCTCTGGTGTGGAGTACAGTGGTATTCCCTGGATAAACGATTACCTGCCAAAGCTGTCAGAAGGACAGGACTTGAGGATTCCTCCTCACCAGCTGCAGGCTATGAGCTGGGGTGCAGGCAGGGGTGCCCGGGGCTGTGGAGCAGAGCAGGGTCCCTGCTGTGCCCCAGAGGCTGTGTGCCGGGGCAGGGCCTTTGCCACCTGCCAGGCTCAGCACTCAGCCTGCCCAGGGAGCTGCCCAGGGAGATGCGGGGAGAAGCTGTGTGTGGAAGGAGCCCCCCTGGCAGGGCAGAGCAGGGTCCAGCTGGTGCCCAGACGCTGCTGCCTGGGGCAGGCTGCTCACAGCTCCATAGCACCCCCAGGGATCTCTGGGGTGTGTCCTTGAAAGGGAAGACCAAGGCTGGGGCTACCTGAAGGGAAGGCACTCTCCGGAGTCTCTGATTTCACTTTCCTGCTAAGAAGAGAGTCGGGGACAGTAGTGGAGCTCTCCTCTCTTGTCACCTTCTTTTTCTCCTAGACCAGGTCCACATGCCCACAGCTGTCCATGGAGGAAAAGACAGTCACAAGATAGGCAGACCTCTCTGAGCAAACCCATTGACAGGCTACTATGCCCTGAGGCAGCAGATGTCCAACAGCAGCTTCCCCACCAAGTTCCTCTAACAGCTCAGCAGGGACAGTGCATGCCAAGGAGTGAGTAGCATGTGGAGCCCATAGAGCATGAGCATGTCCAAGGTGGAGCCACCCATAGATAAGGTGCTAAATCTGCGTGGGAACAGGCAAAAAAGAGCTCTGCATCTCGGAACACAACAGACATAGGATAAGTTGTCTGCTGAACTGGTTGTTATACCTCTGGTAAAATTTCATAGACTGAATACAGTGAATCACCCCAAAACATATCCTGACATTGGAAATGAGTTGGACTTGATATTCATGTGGGTCCCTTCCAGCTCGGGCTATTCCATGAGTCTCTGACTCTGAAGAAGGCCGGCTATCTGTGTGCACCCTCCATGGCCAAAGAACCACTTGTGTGGGAGGCAGTCTGTGGCAGTGCCCCCCACCAGCTGGCTTTGCCTTCCCAGCCTGACCAGCACGGCCCTGCAGAGTGCCCCCACGGCCCCGCGAACCACAGCCCCCTCACTCTGCAGAGCAGCAGTGCCAGCTCGGGGGCTGTGGGCAGCATGGGCAGGGGCTGCAGGAATGGCTGCTCAGGCCAGCCCAGACGTGTTGACCTGGGGCAAGGCTGTGTGGGACATGGGGTGTCCTGGGAGCAGAGCAGGGTGCTGTGTGTGTGCAGTGGTGCTGTCTGAGGAGACCCAGGGCCAGCAGTGTGGTGCTGTGTTGTGCTGGGGAGCGGGGCTGGCCGGGGGGGCTGCAAACTGTCTGGGGGAGGGGAATTTCCAGCAGATGGCAGCAGCAACAGGGACACTGCCACTGCCCTCCACTTCTCCATTTGCTGTTTGGGGCCAGCCCGGCCTGCTGGGCTAGGGAGGGGACAGAGAGATGCGGAGAACAGGGGAGGGGCTGGGCTGGGCTGGGCTGGCCTCCTGGAAGAGACAGGGAGGACAAGCCGAGCAGGGGCTGGGCTGGGTCCTGGTTCTCTGGACACCCTGGCAGATGCTGCCCCATGGCAATGGTCCCAGAGCAGACCCTCCGAACCCATTCCCAGCACTGGGCTCTTGGCCCAACTCACACCGATGGTTTGTTCTTCCACGGAGAGACACAGAATGACTGTCAAAAGAACATGCTTGCCTTGTCCGTATGAGACTGCACTCAGTATGGGAGTGGTGAGATGAACCCAAGTGAGCACAAAGACTTTGAAGAAGTGACAATGGTTCAGGTAAGGCTGA
This sequence comes from Nettapus auritus, assembly GCA_011076525.1. Taxonomy (NCBI): domain Eukaryota; kingdom Metazoa; phylum Chordata; class Aves; order Anseriformes; family Anatidae; genus Nettapus; species Nettapus auritus. Next base: position 115,601 of record MU014842.1, on the reverse strand, counting down.
TGGTTCTGCAATATTCACTGGGAAAATAAAAAGTACCTGAAGCAAAACACAAAAGCCCCACCCCAAGCCTCTGTGCAATCCCTAACTCTGGAAGGCAAGATCTAATCCCTGTGACCTAAACTGAACACATAATACTCAAATCTCTCATTCCTGCACTCTAGTCACCTAACTGAAGCAGTTTGGCCCCCATGAGGCTGGGCAGGGTTTGGGAGATCCTTGAGCAGTTGCTTGGTCTTGGAAGAGGCAGGTGATGTGCAACGGATCTGGTCAGACCATAGGACTCAAGGAGGAGATGGGTGGGGACACTCTGCTGAAGTCAGCTATGCCTCAGGATCTCAGGAAGCAACAGGAGGCCCATGGCTGTGCAGGTGGGTGTCAGGGCACTTCTGCCTGCGGGCCTTCACACACATGGCTGGTGTGTGTGTGTGTGTTTCAGCTGTGCAGAAGCTAATAAGCTACTGACATGCAGGTGGCTTGAATATTTACGAGATGATTCCTGCCCTAATACCTAACAGAGCTATATGTTGAGTTGAGCTCCTGACCATTGACAAGCGGAAAGGCCATCAGCAGATGCATGGCCTTGAATGATGACAATGACCTTGCTTTTATGTATTTTTTTTTTTTCGCTAGGCCGTAAAGAGGGTGCCAGGTGGGCATATTCTTATAAGATGCCAATGGTACCTTAGAAACTCCAAATCCAGTAGTAAGCAAATGGATTTGGTGGGGACTGTGAGGTCACTTCTGCCTCTGGAGCTGCTAGCAGCAGGAGCATGCCTGGGCAAGGGACTGGGATGTCCCATCTTTGTGAATCAGCTGCCAGGTCAACCCTTGCCTCCTGGCTGGTAGATGGGCTTTTAGGTTCACATCTCCCAGCGTCTCTCAAGGCCATCAGAAGGCACCTGTCTGGCATGGTGCTTTTGTGACGCCCTCTGCCCAAGTGCCTGATAGGCCCATGCAGAAGTGCTCTTGGCTGTGGATTGTCAAGTCTCTTTTGCCTCAGTACAAGAGTGGAAAGCAACAGGAATGTGGCTTGGTCATGTCTATCTGAGGAGCTGAAAGGCCAGCAGGAAGGCCATGTGTCTTGGAAGATCATGGTGAGGTTCCTCCTGTCTAGTCAGATGACAGGCAACAAAAGGCTGATGGGTTAAGATGCCTGTGTGAAGGGTAGTTTCCGAGATGATGGAGCTTTTCTTGGTAGCTGGAAACAGCATACGAGAGAAAAACTGGAGAGGGTAGAGACATCAGTGAAAGCACAGAAATACCAAAGACAGAGCAAGGTGGAAAAGCAGGATGGGTGTTTGCAGCCAAGGGTGTCACACCACTGTCTTTCACTTGGCACTGCATACTCCACTGCCCAAAGAAGTGACTGGAGCCTCACATGAGGACAGGAGCTCTCTGCTCAGGGCTGGCAGCAGGGCTTGGCCTTTCTGCTTGATGAAAAAAAGCCAGGATTTTCTCAGCCTCAGAGCCACCTGCTCAGTGCTTTGCCTCCAATTACCTGCTCTAAGGAGTCCAGGGGCCGTTGTCAATGTTCTGGGTCTTGCTGGGATGGAGTTAACTTTCCCTGCAGCAGCCCATACTATGCTTTGCTCTACACTTGTAGTTAAAACAGCACTGGTATCACAGCAGCATTTTGTCTACATCTGTTCAATACTGGCACAGCACCAGGACTCCCTCCAGTCCCCCAGAAGCCAGCCAGCTGGGGGTGGTTAAGAGGTGGGGAGGGGACATCACCAAGACAGTGATTTATTTTTATTTTTATATTTTATTTTATTTTATTTTATTGTTTTATTTTGTTTTATTGTATTGTTTTATTTTATTTTGTTTTATTTTGTTTTATTTTATTTATTTTTTTCCCAGCATACTTTCTTCTCCCCCTTTCCCTTTGAGGAGGAGTGAGGGAGCAGTTGTGATAGAACTTGTCTGCCCACCTGAATAAAGCCAACATACCAAATCATCAGGAACTTCGCCTGACGGCCGTGAGATTTCAAATATTATGGAGAGTGGCTTGGCAGCTACATCAGCAATTAGATTGAGGCCCTGCTTCAGGAATGTGGTTAAGCATCTCTCCTTGGTGGGAAGTAGAGAGTAATTTCAATCCTCTTTCTCTGTGCTTCCACACAGCCTTTGCTTCCACCCCTCCCCACCCCTTTCCTTTTCCCTTTAGTTAAATTATTTTATTTTCCCCTAAAAATAATTTTCCCTTAATAATTATTTTTCCTTCAATTAAATTATCATTGCATATATCCTTGTGGATGTGATGGAGTTCAGCTGCCTAGCAAGGTAAAACCATTACAGTCAGTAACGGCTCTCAATGGGACCAATCATTGCTTTGAAGAACTTTGAGGTTTGGCTTCTGACTTTGGTTTTCAGAGGGATCTCATCAGTTTCCCCTCAGGAGCTGAAGTTTGTTGGACTTTGCAGAAACTACACCTTGGGACTTATTAAGATACAGAAATCCTTGAGTGTCTTTTAAGGAGGTCTGGACAAGTAGAAGTCTGATCCTATATGGACAACCTTGCTCCTCACATCCCAGCCACACCATTTCTCTCATTGGCCCCTTAGGACTTGAATCACTTCTGACATCAGACCTCTCCACTGATGTCTGCAGTTGCACCTCGTAGCTCCTTTGCCCCAACTCCCTCCTGCTTTCCTTAGAGAACAGGCTGCACACAGGTAGAGAAAGATGATTCTTAATTGCAAGCAAACTAAAGTATGATAAAGCTTAATAATCAATCAAACTCTCTGCTCAAGTGTATGCTAGGTCCAGGCTTTATCCAATGAAGTTCACCTCCCTCAGGGGATAGTCTTATCAGCATTTGATTTCAGCTAGTAGACATAAAAGGTTACGTATATGCACAGTTTGGGAGTTGCCTAAAGGCACCATTAGAATACATAAAGCAAGGAGAAGCTTTGAACTCTGTGAAGTTTAGAGCAGCAAAAAGATCATAGAATCATAGGGTCATAGACTTATTGAATCAAAGACTCTAAGATCATATAGTCCAATCCCCCTGCTGTGGGCAGAGGCATCTCTCACTACATCAGGTTGCTGAAAGTCCTTTCCAACCTGACTCTGAACACTTCCAATGACGGGGCATCCATAACTTCTCTAAGAAGCTTGTTCCAGTGGTGCACTACTCTCATCCTGCAAACTTTCTTCCTTACATGCAATCTAAATCTCAGCACTTTCATTTCAAAAGCATGACCCCTTGTCCTGTCACTACAGACCCTGATAAAAAATATGTCTTATAAGCCCCCTTGAAGTACTGAAAGTCAGCAATAAGGTCTCTCTGGAGCCTTCTCTACTCCAGGTTGTCTTTGTTGTACTGGCGGCCCCAGAATTGGATGCAGTGCTGCAGGTAGGGTCTCATGAGAGCAGATTCAAAGAGGGGAATAACCATCTTTGACCTTCTGGGTACTTGTCTTTTCATGGAGACCAGGATATGATTGGCTTTCTGGGCTGCAAGCTGATATTCAAGTATTCAAACACCAATATTCCCATGTCCTTTTCAGCAGGGATGCTCTCAATCCATTTATCCCCCAACCTATACTGATATTTGGAATTTCCCTTACCCAGGTTCAGCACCTCGCCCTTCTTGTTGAACTTGAGGAGGTTGACATGAGCCCACCACTCAAGTCTCTCCAGGTCTCTCTGGATGATATTCCCTCCCACTGGCATACCAACTACACCACTCAGCTTGGTGTCATCAGCAAAGTAGCTTAGGGTGTACTGATTCTCACCCTCCAGGGTGAGATAAATATTAATAGATAATAGATAATGAGATAATATTAAATATCTTTAATAAAGATATTATTAGTATAGCTCCCAGCACAGACCTTTGAGGGATACCACTCCTTACAGGTTTCCACTTGGACCTTAAGCCATTTACTAAAACTCTTTGGATGTTTCCATCTAGGCAATTCTTTTGTCTAGCTAACAGTCAATCCATCAAACCGATATTCCTCCAGTTTAGTAGCAAGTATGTTCAGGCAACCATATCAAAGCCCTTACAGAAGTCCAGGTACATAACATCAGCAACTTTTCCTTTGTCTGATGAGGAATATCAAAGAATAGAACATAGAGAAGGAAATCCTTTGCGTGTATAAGTGCTTATATGCTTGGAGTCATATATATATTGCTTGCTATAATGTCAAGGCCTATAAAGAATACATATAACTTATTTCTACATATTTCTAATATACTGAAGACTAACCTATACCTTTGGTGTTACATATCAAACAATATTCTTAAATTCAAAGAATAAATTGGCACCTTGGATGAGTAACCTAACCAAAGCTAATACCTTCAGTCAAAATTCCAGGGGTGATTAAATAAAGCTTTTTCCCCTTTCTGTACCCCGTGTCTCAGGCACTTCCTTATACTGGTTTGTTCAATGCCAGCTGGCAGCATCCTTCCTCAACACAGAGGAGAGGAGAATTGAAACACAGGGCTGCTTTAGCCCAATGGATTTCACAGTTTTATGACTATGCTTCTCAATTTCCAGCAAACACAGACTATGCAGAACTTTGACTAATGAAGATATTTCTCTGGAGGTTTCTGGAGTTATAAAAGTTTTCTGAGGCCTTTTTCTCAGCTCATCAGCTGAGGTTTCCTCTGGAGGAGACAACCACGTGGGAGGTAGTAAGAGGAAAAGTTCTTTTCCAAAGTACTAAGCTGATGCTGCCCACTAGGAGGTCCTTGGCAACATAATTAGGAAGGAAGGGTGGGGTCCAGCTGGAGGAAAGATATCATGCAGGTGGGACTCTATGAATAAAAACAGATGGGATAGCCTGGACATTGGACATGCTGTACATTTCTGGGTCAATTTCTGAAACTTTTGGTTATCTGAAACCTCTGCATAGATCAGAAAAGCCTGACATAGGCCTTCAGAGTGACTGTCCCCCATTGGCGGTAGCCTCAGGAGGTAGAAAAGACATAGATCGTGAGTGCTGCCATGTGCTGTATTGCAGGGTGCTGACAGAAGTGTTCTCTTCCTTGAATATAACCACCAGGATGAGGAGTTCAAATATCAGGCTTGGGCGTGGACCCCCTGCACTTACATTTCAGTGTGAGTCTCCCAAGGTAGACTGGGGTGCATATCTCTTGTCCTTAGCAGCAGCACAAACACCTGTGTCCACTGGGCCTCCCTCTCCTGCCTCTCCAGTTGGGGCAGAGGCAGAAGAAATGCTTCTCCTGCAGTGGAAGTCCAACTGTGCTGGGAAATGTCATGGACACTTGCTGCCCTTGGCTACCAGAAGAGGCCCCTGTGCACCTCCCATGCTGGAGAGAGAGACCTTATCTGGAAGGACACATGGATTTCTCTACTCTCTTCAGCTTCCAACAGGACAAAACCCTCTGCCTCACATCTGAGGCTTTCTACATCCCATCTCCAGCTGTGCTCCTGTGGCTGCATCTCAAATCTTCTCTTCTTGCCTTGCATCTTCTTGGACTGAGACAGGGACACCCACTGCCTTGATCCAGACCCATAATCCCAGGAGGATCAGGCTTTCCAGCTCAGCCCTCCTTTCCCACTACAAAGCTTTTACCCAGTATACTGAGCCTGGCTGGACCCAGTTCATTTGGAGTTCATTTGAATTGAGTTCTTTTACTATGGACTACTCAGTGCTATGCTGAACCTCATTCTCAGCAACAAGGAGAGGCTGGTGGGGAAGGCTCAAGGGCAGCCTGGACTGCAGTGACCATGAACTGGTGGTGTTCAGGATTCTTCAGGCAAGGAGGAGAGCACAGAGTAAGCTCAAAACCATGGACATCAGGAGAGCGGACTTTGGCCTTTTTACAGATCAGCTTGGTAGAGTACCATGGGACAAAGCCCTGGAGAGGAAAGGAGAGGGGCCCAGGAAAGCTGTTTAATCTTCAAGGATCACTTCCTCCAAGCCTAGGAGTGAAGCATCCAAGCAAAGAGGAAGACAGACAAAAAGGCCAGGAGGCCTGTGTGGATGATCAAGTTGATGCTGGCCAACATGAAACACAAAAAGGAAGCCTACAGAGGGTGGAAGCAAGGAAAGGTTATCTGGGAGGAATACAGAGATATTGTCATAGAATCACAGAATCATAGAATATCTAGAGTTGGAAGGGACCAAGGATCAAGTACAACTCTTGTGTCTCCAAAGGACCAACCTAAAAAATTAGACCAAGTATCTGAGAGCATTGTCCAAACACTTCCTGACCCTTTCATGCTTGGTGCCTTGATCATTTCCATGGGGAGCCTATTCCAGTGCCCAACCACCCTCTCAGTGAAGAAACAATTGTCCATGCAGCCAGGGGTCTAGTTAAGAGTGTTAAGGCCTTGACAGAATGGAATCTGGACAGGAAGGTCAAGGGCAACAAGAAGGGCTTCTATAAATATGACAATGATAAAAGGAAGATGAGGGAAAATGAACCCTCTCCAGAAGGAAACAGGATACCTGGTTAACCAGGATATGGAGAAGGCTGAGGTACTCCATGACTTCTTTGCCTCAGTCTTCACTGGCAAGAGCTCTAGCCACACTGCCCAAGTCCCAGAATGCAAAGGGAGGGACAGGGAGAATGAAGAACCACCTATTGTAGAAGATCAGGTTCAAGACCACCTAAGGAATCTGAAGGTGCACGAGTCCATGGGATTGGGTAAGATGCATTGGGTAAGATGCATCCCAGAGTCTTGTGGGAACTGGCAGATGAAGTTACAAAGCCACTATTCATCACATTTAGGTAAGGTTTTTGTAGCAGGGGGCTGCAGGGATGGCCTGTGTGAGAAAAATCCAGAGGCTGCCCCATGTTAGATAAGGGCCAGTTTCAGCTGGCTACAAAGGGGCCCACAGCTGCTCAGAGCCAAGCCAATAAGCAAAGTTGTGTGCACCTCTGTGAGAGCAGATTTAAGAAAGGGGAAAAAAACCTGCCTCTGGGAAGCCCAGACAGGATCAGTTTGGGAAGGATGGCATCCGATGGAACCCCATGTCGGAGCAGGGGAAGAAAGTGACCATGAAGGAGTGACAGAGATGAAGTGTTATGGACTGACCACAGCCCCCATTTCCAGTTCCTCCGTGCTTGTCAGGGGGAGGATGTAGAAGAGGGTGGCTGGGGGGAAGTTTTTTTTTGTTTTTTGTTTTTTTTTTTTTACTGAGTCTGTTTTACCTGTGATTATAATTATTGAGTGATGTCCCTGTCCTTATCTCAACCCGTGAGCCTTTTTTCATCATATTTTCTCCCCATATTCTTTTGAGAAAGAGTGAGAGAACAGTTGAGGTGGAGCTCAGATGCCCAGCTGATTGTGGTGGTGACTTCACTTCACCTCAAAACTTGGTAATGTTTGAAAGACATCATGCCTTATTTTTACACTTTTTAAAAATTTTTATTTATTTATTTATTTATTTTTAACCACAAGTTGGCACCTAGGAAGTGGCAATGCTGCATTGCCCTCTCACCTGTGGCTGCATCCCTGGACCCATCTTCCTCCTCTGGTGCCCCAGGAACTTCACAGTCCCCCTGTGCAGGGACAGGATCCACCCCAGTGTCACAACCCTCCCTGGCATTGTCATAGCCAGCTGCTGGGTCATCTCCAGGCAGGACAGGGACATCTGAAAGTAGAGGGGAGCTGGTGGCAGTGAAACAGGACATCCTGCAGAGCAGAGAATGGGAGTGTGTGCAGGGACATGGGGCTGACATGCTGCTGGTGTCACTCTTCATGGAACGGTTAAAGTTTCTTTGCTCTCTTATGTATCTGTGGAAACCCTTCTTGTTATTCTTTCCATCCCTAGCCAAGTTTCTCTCTAGCTGTGCCTTGGCTTTCCTGATCCCATCCCTAAACTCCGAGGCCGTATCCTTGTAATTTTCCCAGTTTGTATGTCTTTGCCTCCACTGCCTTTGCTTTTCCTTTATGTGCTTTAGTTTGATTAAGAGGTCCTGATTCAGTGATGCTGGTCTCCTGTCTCCCTTGCCTGATTTCTCCAATGCCTCAGAAAACACGGGCCATGCACTCAGGATACCTTTTTTGTTCCAGAGATGCTAGCAGGGAGGCCAGATCTTGTACAACATTCAAAGCATTTGTGAAAGGTTCAGAAATGTTTAGTGGAAGCCTCAAGAGAAGTGGTGTAAACCTAAGGAATAACCTATTGGTACCATTATCTACATGAAAAGAGGAACTCTGGGAACTGTGCAGAGAAGGGGAAGCAGGTTCTTGTTGACGGTACAAGGTTCCTTGTCTTCAGTTTCTCAGTGCCTCCAGGAACTCACAGCTTACTGAGTACAGAAGTGCCAGCACCTGATCTGATGATGGAAAGCAGATGGAGAGGGCCTTCAGGGAGGCAAAAATGAGGTGCTGACAAACAGGCAGTCTATGGACAAGTGAGGGAGGCATAGGGAAAATACTTTGTATTGACCACAGGCCTCTGCACTGAAGAAATCCTTTCTTAATGAAGAGAAGAAACACAGGAGGCCACCTGCCATGCGATGATAGACCCAATTACAGAAGGCCTCAGTCTGACTGCAGGGACAAGTCTATTCCCTATAGAAATGGAATGAATGCAAGCACTTGTGTACAACCATGATTATCAATGACAGAATGCCCCAAAGCACAACAATTGTCTGAGATCAGTCAGAGATCACATGTGGAGAGAGACAGTCACTTTATTTCTTCTTAATTACCACCAGTAGGATCAGATTCTTCAATGCCCCTTTGAGCTCCTGGTTTCTCATGCTGTAGATGAGTGGGTTCACTGCTGGAGACACCACTGAGTACAGAACTGTCATCACCAGATCCAAGGATGGGAAGGAGATGGAGGGAGGCTTAAGATAAGAAAACATGACAGTGCTGAGAAACAGGGAGACCACAGCCAGGTGAGGGAGGCATGTGGAAAAGGCTTTGTGCCGTCCCCGGTCCGAGGGGATCCTCAGCACAGCCCTGAAGATCTGCACGTAGGACAGCACAAGGAAAACAAAACATGCAAAGAGTAAACATGCAGAAACCACAATAAGCCCAACTTCACTGAGGTAGGCATCTGAGCAGGAGAGCTTGAGGATCTGGGGAATTTCACAGAAGAATTGGTTCAGGGCATTGCCGTGGCAGAGGGGGAGGGAAAATGTATTGGCAGTGTGCACTGTGGCATTGAGAAAGCCACTGCCCCATGCAGCTGCTGCCATTTTGACACAAGTCCTGCCACCTATGAGGGTACCGTAATGTAGGGGTTTGCAGATGGCAACATAGCGGTCATAGGCCATGACAGTGAGAAGAAAATACTCTCCTGAAATCAAAAAAACAAGCAGAAAGACCTGGGCGGCACAACCTGAGTAGGAAATAGTCCTGGTGTCCCACAGAGTATTGGCCATGGCTTTGGGGAGAGTGGTGGAGATGGAGCCCAAGTCAAAGAGCGAGAGGTTGAGGAGAAAGAAGTACATGGGGGTGTGGAGTCGGTGGTCGCAGGCTACGGCTGTAATGATGAGGCCATTACCCAGGAGGGCAGTCAAGTAGATGACCAGGAAGAGTGAGAAGTGCAAGAGCTGCAGATCCTGCATGTCTGCAAATGCCAGGAGGAGGAACTCAGTGACGGAGCTGCTGTTGGACATTTTCTCCTTGTGGGCCCAGACAACTGTCCCAAAAGGAAAAAACGGGGAAGAGTTAGGACAGACTTCTCTGCAAAAAACAAAGCCATTTCTCATAGACTGTTTCCCCCAATACACTCATCCTTTGTCTTTTTTTTACAAGACTACTGTATAGTTCCCTGCTGGAACTCTACTTTTGGCTGACTGAGAGTGTCATGAAGAGCTTGGCCGCTGCCTGTAGATTCCCAAGGTGTTGGTTGTGCTGTAATTCTGTGGTAATTCTGTGGAAGCAGGGGGATGCAGGGGCCAGATCTGATATTCAGGATCTCCCAGTTGGAATCCCTCTGAACACAGAAGGGCTTGTCAGCATCTGCACCCCAATTTCTAAGACAGTTGCAAAAATAAGTTTCAGACCTTTGTTTGTTTTTATTTTGGACAGCAATTTGAGCCCCATCTTCCCCCCCCCCCCCAATAATCTTCTCTGGGGAGTTTTCTTCTAAGGCAGAAATCCTGAGCATCTGTGGGGCACTCATGTACAATAGCTGTGAGTCCTGAGAGGCCAAAGCTTTGCAGTGGTTTTGTGAGGTAAGCTGGTGTGCCCACTGGTGTTTGTCCCAGCTGCCCCATGCTTGCGCCTTCTTGCTTTGGAGGGGTATTACAGTCCTGTGTAGCCCTGAGAAGAAACCAAACACCTTACACAGGCACAGGCATCCACTGCAGATGAATGAGTGCCTCACCATGCCTCCAGGTACCTGAGCAAGGTCTCAGCACCCCACTGCTAGCCAAGGAGTTCCTTTCAGCACCCCAACAGCCTTTTCCTACCCATAGCATTTCAGCACTTCTCCATCAGGTAAAGCAGAGCTGCTATGGGAGGGATTGCAGTCTGGAGGGCAGCTCACAGCTTGGAAGGACATCTCAAGAACTCAGCCAAGTGTCCTAATGAGGGTGTATCTGGTGAAGGGAGAGTCAGATCTTTTCCCACCCCCACTAACTGCATTGCCAGAGTCCCACACTGTAAAGGAAGCCTGGGACACCTCAGGGGAGTTGCTCAGGGGAAGGGATTTGCACTGCACAACTTATCAAGAGGTGCCCCTATTGCCCTGACACAGGATTTTGGTTAAATATTTCATCTTAGTGCCTGCCCTTTCTGCTGCCTGGAGGTCTCCCTGCTGGGAGCTGCTTCATGTCTCTCCTGCCATGGCTCACAGACCCCATACCCTGTGCTGTGTGCTCAGCTCTGCCCTGCCTCAGGGCTCTGCTCTGCATCACCACCTGTTCTGATATAGCCCTGCAGGTAGCTCAGCACCATGCAGCCATTCGCTCACTTCGCCACAGTGGGATGG
>MU014842.1:0-102898 GCA_011076525.1 Nettapus auritus | reverse complement strand
CTATTCTATTCTATTCTATTCTATTCTATTCTATTCTATTCTATTCTGTTCTGTTCTGTTCTGTTCTGTTCCGTTCTGTTCTATTCTGTTCTGTTCCGTTCTGTTCCGTTCTGTTCTATTCTGTTCTGTTCTATGCTCTGCTCTGCTCTGGCATGCTATGCTATGCTATGTCATTCTTCACAGGAGAGGTGCTCTAGCCCTCTGATCATCTTTGTAGCCCTCCTCTGGACTCATTCTAACAGGTTCACATCTTTCTTTTCCTGGGGGCCCCAAACCTGGATGCAGTACTCCAGGTGGGGTCTCACAAGGGCAGAGTAGAGGGGGACAATCACCTCCCTTGATCTGCTGGTTACACCTCTTTTGATGCAGCCCAGGATTCAGTTGGCCTTCCAGGCTGCTGACTCATGTCAAGCCTTTCGTCTACCAGAACCCCCAAGTGCTTCTTTCCAGGGCTGCTCTCAATGAGTTCTTCTCCCAGTCTGTACTCCTGTCTGGGATTGCCCTGACCCAGGTGCAGTATCTTGCACTTCGAATTGTTGAACCTCGTGTGGTTTACATGGGCCCACTTCTCAAGACTGTCCTGGTCCTTTGAATGGCATCCCTTACTTCTGCTTTATCAACTGCATCACTCAGCTTGGTGTCATCTGCAAACTTGCTGAGGATGCACTCAATCCCAACATCTATGGCATTGAAGAAGACATTGAAAAGCACTGGTCTCAAGACAGACCCCTGAGGGACACTGCTCATCACCGGTCTCTATCTGGACATAGAACTACTGACCACCACTCTCTGGGTGTGGCCATTGAGACAATTCATTATCAACCAGATGGTCCACCCTTCAAATACATATCTTTCAAATTACAAGATTAGGATGTGTTGTGGTTTAACCTGGCCGGTTAAACACCACACAGCCTTTCACTCCCCCTCCATCTCTGGGATGGGGGAGAGAAATGGAAAAGTGAAGCGAGAGTTGAGATAAAGACATTTTATTAAGATAGAAAACAATAACAGTAATAATAATAATAATAATAGTGTGTATGAAACAAGTGATGCACAGTGCAATTGCTCCCCACCCGCTGACCGATGCCCAGTCTATCCCAAGCAGCCGGCCCCCCCACACCAGCTAGCCACCCCTATATATTGTTTAGCATGACGTCAGATGGTATGGAATACTCCTTTGGCCAGTCTGGGTCAGCTGCCCTGGGTCTGTCCCCTCCCAGCTCTTGCTGCCCGCTGGCAGGACAGAGCGAGGAGCCGAAAAGTCCTTGGCTTGGTACAAGCACTGCTCTGCAACAACCAAAACATCGGCATGTTATCAGCACTCTTCTCATCCTAATCCAAAACACAGCACTCTACCAGCTACTAGGAGGAAAATTAACCCTGTCGTAACTGACACAAGGACAGGATGTCGTGTGGGGCTGTGTCAAAGGACGTACAGAATTCCAAATAGATAACATTGGTCAGTCTTCCTTTGTCTACTGATGCAGTTACTCCATCATAGAAGGCCACCATACTGGTCAGGCATGATTTACCCTTGGAGAAGCCATGCTGGCTGTCCTCGATCACCTCTTTGTCCTGCATGTGCCTTAACATTGCTTCCAGGAGGATTTGTTTTGTCTTGCCATGCACAGAGGTGAAGCTCACTGCTCTGTAGTTCCACAGGTCTTCTTTTCTACCCTTTTTGAAAATGTGAGAGTAAATGTTTCCCTTTTTTCAGTGTACTGGGTCTGGCTGGGATGGAGTTAACATTCCCTGCAGGACCCCATACTATGCTGTGCTCTGCACTTGCAGATAGAACAGCACTGGTATCACACCAGTGCTGTGTCTACTGCCGAGCAGTGCTGGCACAGCACCAGGACTCCCTCCAGCCCCTACAAGAGCCAGCTGGGGGTGGGTAAGAGGTGAGGACAGGACATCACCAGGACAGCTGACCTAAACCGACCAAGGGGATATTCCATACCACATGATGTCACACAGAAATAAAAGGTGGAAAAGAGGATGGAGAGGGGAGTGGTGGGCCTTCATTATGAAAATGTCTTTCCTCCCAAGGAGGACTTGTGATGGAAATAGTGGTGATAACACATTAACGTTTTCTTTGTTGCTGAGCAGTGCTAATACTTAGTCAACACCTTGATTACTGTGTACAGTTTTGGGCCCCATTGTAAAAGAAATATATAAAGTTGTTAGAGAGTGTCCAAAGAAGGGCAACAAAAATGGTAAAGGGTCTAGAGGGGAAGATGTATAAGGAGTAGCTGAAGTCACTTGGATTGTTCAGCTGTTCAGCCTGGAGGAGACTGAGGGGAGACCTCATCCTGGTATACAGCTTCCTCATGAAGAGGAGTGGAGAGGCAGGCGCAGATCTCTACTGTCTGGTGACCAGCAATAGGACCTGAGGGAATGGCTTGAAGCTGTGACAGGGGTGGTTCAGGCTGGATATCAAGAAAAGGTTCTTCACAAAGAGGGTGGTCAGCACTGGAAAAGGCTTCCCAGGGAAGTGGTCATGGAACCTGCCAGATTTCACGAAGTGTTTGGACAATACTCTCAGAAACATGGTCTGATTTTTTGGGTGGTTCTTTGGGGACCCAGGACTTGGACTCGATGATCCTTGGTGGTCCCTTACAACTTGGATATTCTATGATTCTATGTTAAAGAAAAATCATGCATGCAGGCTTGGAACGCTTTAGGGAGTTTTGCACGTTGAAGAAGCCCTCTGGCGTCAAGTTCCTGAACTGCAGCTACTGGAAGACCAAACAAGCCTCTGAAGAAGTAAAAGGCGGGAGCAAACCTCCAAGTTGTTGAGACAGATGGAGGGCTACACTGAGGGCTGCACATGACTGAAGAATGAGAAGAATGACCAGACAAGGTGTATGTTGTGGGGGCACTGCACATCTCAGCACTCAAATGCACATCCTCCTGCTGCTGCTGCCTCAACATCACACTTCCACCTATTTCACTTCAACATGAACCCTGCTCTCCCCACTTTCTCAGCTCTTCTTCCTGCTTTTAACACACTCACTGCTACACAATCACTCTGCTCTTTCTGCACTCCCCTGATGCTCACAAACCCTGCCCTCTTCCCCTGAAGTAACAGGCCAGGACTGCAGGAAACTCATGCATCCTCCAGGCTCATGGAGATTTCCTGGGGTCCATCCAAGTGTGGGGTGCTAACGGAGGGAAAGAGAGTAAGGTCAGCTCGTGGGGCATGGCTGAGCACAGCCAGCCTCAGCATTGGGCATTCCTCTTCTCCTAGGCTGAGGCACACACACAAGATGAAAACGTGTCTGTCATCCCTGACTTGCGCTGCAGGGGCCTTCCTTCCTCCCACATTCCCAGGAAAAACATTACCCTCCATGCACAGACACCAACTGCTTTCCATGTCTGAGCTCACACATGCTTATAAGGACTTCCCAAGCCACCAGCTATGACTTTGTTTCTCACTGCTGTCCCCTGACACTTTCTCCCAGCCCTACACACTGCAATCACAGCCTCTCAGGGCCACTCTGCACAAGGGGCCTTGAGCTTCCCATCTCTTCCTGGTGCTCATTACAATCTTCCTGGTTCCTGCCAGAGCTCCTGGTGAGATTTCTTTTCTACACCATGGCCTTTCTGACAAGTTTTTGTGACATTTTGGTGGGTTTGTCTGATCACAGAGAAGATAGTGACAGAAAAGTACAAAATAGATATAACAGATGCTGAGACAAGTGCCAGAAAGAACCTGATGACCTTACCCCAGGCCTGTGGCTTTAGAGCAAGGAGTCTCTCCTGAGAAGGGGATCCATCCCCTGCCAGTCACTGCAGAGGGAAATCAGCAGAGTCTGTGCCACCTGAAGAGATGAAGGGCAACCTCTGCAAGAGCACCCTTCATCTGAACCTGGTAGATATGTCCTTGGAGATGGGGCTTCCTGTCTCACATTGTAACCACTCATTTAATTGGCATTGCTCAGAGTGGATACCACAGAGGTAGTCTGCTTTATTGCAGATGTTTAAATATAGGCAGATTCATGCTTTTATTCTGTATGTACTGAAACTCCTAGGGAAATCAGAAAGATACCTGGAGGATGACTGAAGGATTCTTGACAGAAACCACACAAGGTTTATATCTCAAGAAATGACATGCCTGAGGGCAAGAGGAGGAAGCTCTGGACACTGTCCTGGGATGTGGGAAGCTGAAATGTGATTCCCTCTCCCCAGTACCCCTCCCTCCTCAGTGAGCTCTGTGAGAAACTCTGCCAGCCAGTTCTGGACTCACAGACGTGTCAGGTAGCTTGTGTTGAACAAGTCAGTGCTGTTCTGTCAAATTAGGGTTGGAGCCTCCACTTGAGTCCAAACCACCTCAATTCACGATACCTCCAGCTTCCCTCTGACACTGGCTACTGTGTGACACAACTGTCCTGGCTCTCCAGGCAGCATGGGCAACAGTTTGATGCTTGAACTAGAACTTTTCCCCTTGCTGGGAATGTGAATGCAGCAAGTTCAAGTCAGGAGGTCCAAAAAACCCAGCTTCCCATAGGGCCACTTAACAAATACATCCTGTAGCCTGTGATACTTTCTCTTTACTAACAGAGAAGTTGTGAATCCAGATAATACAGCTTTACTTATTTCTCCCCCTCTCTTTCTACCTAGGTATTTATGTACAGTATTTATGTACTTAATCTGCTTTGACACTTCAAAACTGTCTTTCAAAAACTCTCCCGGTATGAACCTTGCCATTCTCAAACCTTAAACTAAGTCACTATTTCTATTGTAGCAAATTTTATCAAAATCAGTCTGTTACATTGGCTGATAATTAAATGCTGATTCAGTGCAGTTAAAAATCCTTCAGTCTATCCTTGTTATTTACTCTAAAGGTATATTATAAGTCCTAAATGTCTGCTGCATTCAAATTGTGTAAAATTGAATTCCGTGACACCTGCTGAGGAGCTAGACACCCCATTGGTCACAAGCCTGGTGCACTCCTTTTCCAGTCTTTCTCCATCGCTTGGGGGTTTATCTTAGGGAGGATGTCACTGAAATACTTGCCTTTAGAAGGCCTTGTGATCCTCTCCTGCTCAGCTGGACCTGAGACATCAGAAAACAGCTTTTCCTGCCTTGGTCCTTTGCAGAGCCAGCTTCCCCAGCAATGGTGATGGCCTGTGCTCCAGCAGGAGGGGGCAGCTTGTGACATTTGCACATGGAAGGCTGCTCTGTTTCAGTGCAACTCTCCACTCCAGGGACCTCAGAGCATCAGATTTTCTTGACGCCTTATGCTGTGGACTCAGCTGAGCCATAACTGCTTGGAAAAGACAGCATGAGAAAAAGCAGGCCAGCCCCTTTGCAGACTGCCCCCTGGAACCCAGTGACCAAGACAGCATCAGGCTCATCTTCTTGGCAGCTGTCCACTGTCCCCATTGCACCAACACCCTCTGGATCACTCCAGAACCTGTGGGGAATTAATATCCTGGTGGTGGCTGTGGATCTTCTCAGCTCACCAAGAGCTTGTGTCCATTCCCCAGAGGCCGAAGTAGGCTTCCAGTCCTGGTGGGATCCCTGCTGGGAGCTGCGGCTGTAGCAGAGAACCTCCAGCAGGCTGCTCCAGGCTCCAGTCCTCCTCCCTTGGCCCCCTCCTGCCCCTTCCCTGGGATCCTCAAAAACTTGATCTCTGATGTCCATGTGGTTGGCCCCAAGCCAGCCCTGTCCCCAAGGCCATGTCTGGCAGGCTCACAGGGGGCAGGCACATCAACCTGCCCCCTTCACCCTGCATCAGGTCATTGGGATTGGGCCTTGATGGCTGGCAGCACTATGACATAGGGGTGCCATAGCTCTGCTGCAGCCCCACCTACCTCTTTTGGGTCCAGTGTGGTCCTGAGGAGTAGGAAGGCCCTGGGGGCTTCTGGTCACGGAGAGCAGCTCCATGCAAAGGCATATTTATCTTTTGGTCTGGAACAAGTTGAAACAGAGTCAACCGTGTGCCCTGAGAGCCAAAACGGGCAAATGTACCCTGGCTATGTTAAGCACAGCAGAGCTAGCTGGTCAAGGAGAGGGCTTGTCCCACTGTCCTGTGTGCTGGTGTGGCCCTCACCTTGAGTCCTGAGTGCACCTTGGGGCACCACTGGACATCAACCTTTCTTGTGGCAATTTTTTTTTTTTTTTTTTTAATTGGTTGAAACAGAAGTGCTGAGGTACTAACAGGCCAACTCCTGTTCTGAACAGTGCCAACAGAGTGGTTCCAAAGAGTGGAATGGGTCCAGAGGAGGGCCACGAAGATTATCAGAGTGCTAGAGCACCTCTCCTATGAAGAAATGTTGAGGGAACTGGGCTTGTTTACCTTGGAGAAGAAAAGGCTTTGGGGAGACCTCATTGTGGCCTTCCGGTACTTGAAGGGAGAATATAAACAGGAGGGCGAATGCCTGTTTCTATGTGTTGGTAGACATAGGACAAGGGGGAATGGTTTTAAAATAAGATGGGAGATTTAGGTAAGATACTAGGAGGAAGTTTTTCACTAAGAGGGTGTTGAGGCACTGGAACAGGCTTCCCAGAGAGGTTGTGGATGCCCCATCCCTGAAAGCACTCAAGGCCAGGCTAGATGTGGCTCTGGGAAGCCTGCTGTAGTGGTTGGCAACCCTCCCCAAAGCAGTGGGGTTGAAACTAGATGATCTTTAAGTTCCTTTTCAACCCAGGCCATTCTATGATTCTATGATTCTATCAGTATGGTGACAGGTACTTTACATATATATAAATTTAAACATGTATTTATATACATATACATATACATATATTAATGAGATTGAGAGGGTCTGTTCTCTGCCTTTGTTCTCTGGACACCCTTGGAGATGCTGCCACAGAGCAATAGTCACAG
Organism: Nettapus auritus; assembly: GCA_011076525.1. Taxonomy (NCBI): domain Eukaryota; kingdom Metazoa; phylum Chordata; class Aves; order Anseriformes; family Anatidae; genus Nettapus; species Nettapus auritus. The sequence continues at coordinate 96,063 of MU014842.1, read as the reverse complement.
AGCAGCCCCTTGCAACCACTGTTTCCAGCACTGGGCTCTCACCCAGCTGAAACAAGTGGTTTCTTCTTCTGCAGAGGAACACCAAATGACTACATCCAAAGACCCTGTTTGCCATGTTCACACGAGACTGCACATAGTGATGAAATGAGCCCAAGTGCCATAAGCTATTCCCTAGGGGTGTCATCAAGTCCTGTGGGACAGAGAGTGTCTGAAGTTCACTTCACTTTGAGGGTAATATCCACTGAGAAACAGCCTGAATGAAACAATGCTAGACATGATTTCAGCTACTGCATAGGACTTGTGCAAAACATTTGACATTGTCCCACATGACATATTTGTCTTCAAATTGAAGATACAGGGATTTGATGGATGGAATGCTTGGTGGATAAGAAATTGAATAGATGGTCACACACAAATTGCTGTGGTCAGTGGCTCAATTTCCAAGTGGAGACTACTGATAGATGGTGTTCCTCAGGGTACTGGGACTGGTATTATTTAACATCTTTCTCAGTTAAATGTACAGTGGGATTGAGTGTAACCTCAGCACGTCTGTAGACACCAAGCTGTGTGGTGCTGTCAACTCACTGAAGGGAAGTGCTGCCATCTAGAGGGACCTTGACAGGCCTGAGAGGTAGGCCCATGCAAATCTCATGAAGTTCAACAAGGCAAAGTGCAAGGTCCTCCATCTGGATCAGGGCAATCCCAAATATTAGTACTGATTGGGCAATGAGTGGATTGAGAACAGCCGTGTGGAGAAGGAGTTGAGGGCACTGGTGGATGAAAAGCTTGACATGAGCCATCAGTGTGCACTTATATCCTAGAAAGCCAACCATATCCTGGGTTGCATGAAAAGCAGCATAACCAGCAGGCTGAGGGAGCAATTCTCCCTCCTCTATTCTGCTCTCAAGAGACTCCATCCACCTGGAGTAGAGCATCCAGCTTTGTGGCTGCAACACAGTAGACACATTAGATTTAGGACATAGTACTTATAGAGTGGGTCAAGAGAAGAACCACAGAAATGATCAGAGGGCTGGAACACTTCTCCCATGAAGCCAGGCTGAGACAGCTGGGCTTGTTTAGCTTAGAGAAGACTCTGGGGGAAACTTTCTTCAGACTTTCCAATACTTAAAGGGGGCTTACAAGCAAAATGGGGAAAGACCTTCCAACTCCAACTAATTTGTAATTTGTTCACTCTAGAATGCCTGGAAATGTTTCTGAGAACTTTTCTGTAATACCCTTGCACCAGTTGTATTCCAGGTTCCCATAGGGTAGAGCTTCATTTTGAGAATTACTCCACTCACAGGGTAACCTTGAGGAGCAGGGATTAAAAACACCAGCAAGGCCTCAAAACACATCATTGTCATGCACTCTGACTGTGCAGTTCAGCCCCTTCTTCCCTGAGTCGGAAGGGACATCTAGAGATGTCCACTTCCATCATCTCCTCTGAGCAATGATAGCTTTACAGGTAGATAGGTTAGTCAGTCTCCAGCTGGGTTTTGGAAATTTCTGGGCCCATGACCCAGGCTGATCCACTGTCTCGGTGTCTGTTCCTCCAGTATAGGCACTGATGCCAGCAGGAGGATGGAGCTGGTCAAATTTCAAAGATCATCTCCCCTTGGGCAGTGGGGAAAGGCTGTTCCCATGCTTCTCACAAGTGGTCCCCAGGCTGGTGGTGCTGCTGTGCAGAGCAGATGGGCTGTGGTGCTGTGGGGTGAATCTGCATGGCCGTTCTGGTCAGAGTGGGAAGCACTCAGCCAGGTCCAGATCACTGGGCTGTACCAGGCAGAGGTACTTCAAAAAGGGGAAACCTAATCACTCCCCAGCTTCCCTTCCCTCTGCCTGCTGGGTGTCCACTCTCTTCTCTGAGACTGCAGAGTCACACTTTCCCTGTGAATACCTGGCTTTAGTTCTTTCCCTGTGGCTGAGCTCACAGTGGGAGATCTCTCACTTTCAGAGGGGCTCCAGTCACTGCCCACCCCAGGCTCCACTGTTCCTGGAGGTGCCCTGGGCTCTGCAGGCAGCTCCAGATTCCCCTCGTGAAGGATATCATCTATGGCTCAGATGTGGGAACAGCCCTTGGTATGTAATGCAGTGACCATTCTCTGCCTCCACTGTCTACAGACACCCATGGTGAGTCTTAAAACTAGCCCTTGGTCTCTGACAGGTCACAATGCAACAATGAGCCATTCCTTCCTGAACCAAAGCCGGAACAGACCCTTCTGGGGAGCAATTCTTTGGGCCTATTCTTGGCACTGATGTCGGAAGAAAATCTCAGGCTTCAGGTGTTACACTGGGGTGATTCCATTTCATTACAGAGATCTGCATTCTCTCACTGTTAGGAACACATTCATACAGCCTAAACATGAGACAGAGCAGGTTCGTTCATCTGTAGCAGAGGGTGGAGTCCAAATATTTATGTGTAGATGCAAGAAACACAAGCAGTCAAAATGACACTAAGAAAATATTAATATTAATAATACCAAAAACAAAGAAATCCCAAGGCTGGAATGAGATGTACTGGGATTTATTTCTAGACTGGACAGGGAACTTTATGAGTACTGAAAAACATCGATATCATCAGTTTCCTAAGTGCATCCTTGAGCTCCTTGTTTCTCATACTGTAGATTAGGGGGTTCACTATAGGAGGTACCACTGAGTACAGAACTTCCAGAAAAAGGTTCAGAAATGAGGAAGAGATTGAGGAGGGCATCAGGTAGGCAAACATGATGGTGGTGCTAAACAGAGAGACCACAGTAAGGTGAGGGAGGCACGTGGAAAAGGCTTTGTGCCGTCCCTGCTCTGAGGGAATCCTCAGCACAGCTCTGAAGATCTGCACATAGGACAGAACAATGAAAGCAATACATGCTGTACCTGAACAAAAGCAAAAGACGATGAAATGGACTTCTCTGAGGTAGGCATCTGAGCAGGAGAGCTTGAGGATTTGGGGAACTTCGCAGAAGAACTGGTCCAGGGCATTGCCTTTGCAGAGGGGGAGGGAAAAAGTATTGGCAGTGTGCAGAACAGTACTGAGAACACCAGCACCCCAGGCAGCTGCTGCCATGGTGACACAAGTTCTGCTGGCCATTACTGTCCCATAGTGCAGAGGTTTGCAGATGGCAACATAGCGGTCATAGGCCATGAAAGTGAGAAGATAAAACTCTGCTGTGATAAAGGCAACAAACATGAAGACCTGGGTAGCACAACCTGCATAGGAAATGGTCCTGGTGTCCCACAGGGAATTCGCCATGGCTTTGGGAACAGTGGTGGAGATGGAGCCCAGGTCGAGGAGGGCGAGGTTGAGGAGGAAAAAGTACATGGGGGTGTGGAGGTGGTGGCTGCAGGCTATGGTTGTAATGATGAGGCCATTGGCCAGGAGGGCAGCCAGGTAGATGCCCAGGAAGAGCGCGAAGTGCAGGAGCTGCAGCTCGCGTGTGTCTGCGAATGGCAGGAGGAAGAATTCAGTGGGGAAGCTGCTGTTGGACATTTGCTGTTTCTGGTCATGGTTGGCTGTCCATGGAAGAAAAAACAGTGACAAGTTAGGCAGATTTCCCTGAGCAAAACACGCTCCTCTCACAGAACTAACTGTTCCCTGAGCTGAATGAGGAATGAGTCAGCCCATTCTCTAACCCTCTCAATTGGCTAACAGTGTGCCTGACAGTTTAAAATGGAGCTTGGGCAACTTGTTCCCATGAAGACACCCTCAGGGCAGGGCCCAGCAGTCCGTGTCAGAACAGAAGCTTACACCCACCTGAAGAACACCCACCTGCACCACAGAAAAAAGAAAGCAGGATAACCACACACAGGTGGAGAAATAAGAAAGAACATTGCAGCGGTCAAACCCACTGACAGAGAGAAAGGCAGACAGGCATGCAGTGAAGTCTTCAGCTTACCAAGCTTGCATGCCACCTATGGAAGTGACGCTGCAGGGCAGGCACTCTTAGACTCATTGTTGTGTCACCTTCCAGGACACAGGCTCCTCTCCTCTTCTGGAGGTCCAGCTGAGGAGGAAGTAGCTCATGCCCTAAAGCCCCTGAGGGCAGAGGCTGTGCTGGGTAGCAGAGGAGAGCAGGGGCTTGCTGTAGAGAAGATGCCTGCACTGCAGGCCTGGCAGGGAGTGCGTGAATACCCCCTCCCTTGGCGTTTCAGGCATCAGTGTCCTTTCCCTCCCTGCCCAGGACTCTGCTGCCTGGAGTTGTCCCTGCTGGCCACTGCTTCCCTGTCCCCACATCTCCTCCCTGCCACTGCTCATAGACCCTGTCCCACCTGCTGTGTGCTCAACTCTGCTCTGCAGACACCTCCTGTCCCAGGGAACTTTTCAGGGGCATCTCCATATGTTCAACAGCTAAAGAGCAGATATGACCAAAGAAAAGGTAACAGGATCTGGGGTCTCAGAGCCTTCATCAGAATGGTCCATCTCCTACTGCCACCCATCAAAGCAAGAGGATAAAACTCAAAACACAGATACCTTCCCTTGAAGAATCACTTCCTCTGTCCTTTGTCTTGAAGATTCCTCTCTGAAATGCCCTGGGTGTGCTGTGAGCAGCCTGAAACACCCAACAGCCTCTGGACAGCGGGAGGACACTGCTGAGTTTTGAGGTGCCTCACAGACCTACAGGTCTCTTTCAGTGTAGTCCTCTATGTGCCTCAGTTCCTTCTACAAACCTGACAACTCTGTTAATCTCAATGCTTGCCCGTCAGGGCAAGGAAAGTGAAAGCAGAGATCTCAGAGAGTGCCTTCCTTTCAGGTAGTCCCTGCTTTGGTCTTCCCTGTCAATAAACTACCCCGGAGACGTCCTGGCAGTGCTGTGGAGCTGTGAGCAGCCTACCCCAGGCAGCAACTTCTGGGCACCAGCAGAACCCTGCCCTGCCAGGGGGGCTCCTTCCACACACAGCTTCTCCCCGCATCCCCCTGGGCAGCTCCCTTGGTAGGCTGAGTGCTGAGCCTGGCAGGCAGCAGAGGCCCTGCCCTGGTACACAGCCCCTGGGGCACAGCAGGGACCCTGCTCTGCTCCACAGCCCTGGGCACCCCTGCCTGCACCCCAGCTGCACAGCCTGCAGCTAGCCCCAAGAGAAAGAACCCTCAAGTCCTGTCCCTCTGACAGCTTTGGCAGGTAATCATTTATCCAAGGAATACCACTGTACTCCACACCAGAGAAGCCAGGACAAACACTGTGACATGTCCTACCAGCCATGGGATATGGCAGATTTAGAAGACTCCTGGGAGACACTCATCTACTGTACCCTTCTGCCACATACTTACTCTGTTAAGTGTTGTGAAGATTTCTCCCGCAGTCAGCTCTCAGCATCCCCCCTCCACACTGCCTTTAACATCTCCCTCCCTTCTCTCAGCTGCCCTTGTCCCCTGCAGGCAGTGTCCCCAGCCCTGCTGCACCGTTCAGAGGAGCTGCTCCTGGGCACAGCTGTCTCTCTGCAGCACTGCCCGCTTGCCAGGAGCTCCCATTGAGCCCAGGAGTCCGGCCCAGCTCAGCAGCAGAGGGAGCTCTTGACAAGTCCCTGGGCCTCCAGGGGAATCAACTGTGAAACAGGCTGAAGCAATCACTGATGTTTCTTCTGTCCGTTTCCAGCACTGTTGTTCCTCATATCAGAAAAAGTTTCAGGTCCAAGAATCACTTTTTCATGTCCTTGTTTAGGCAGGGCACCCAGGCAAGGGCAGGGAGGGATCTCCCTTCCCCCTGCTGAGGGAAGGGTTTCAGCTGAGCCAAGGCATCTCCTTCTTTGTTTGCAATCCAGAGGCTAGAAAGGGGCTCAGCTCACTCCCATGCCCCACACTAACCCTCAGGAGCTGGGATTACAGAATCACAGAATCACAGAATTGTAGGGGTTGGAAGGGACCTCAAGAGATCATCAGGTCCAACCCCTCTGCCAAAGCAGGTTCCCTAGAGCAGGTTGTCCAGGTATGCGTCCAGACGGGCCTTGAATATCTCCAGAGAAGGAGACTCAACAACCTCCTTGGGCATTCTGTTCCAGTGTTCCATCACCCTCACCGTGAAGAAGTTCTTTTGCATGTTGGTGTGGAACTTCCTGTGACCTGTTTTTTGACTGTTCTCCCTTGTCCTATCCCCACAAACCAATGAGAAGAGGTTGGCCAAATCTCACTGTCTCCCACACTTAAGATATTTTTTAATATTGCTAAGATCCCCTCTCAGTCTCCTCCTCTCAAGGCAGAACAGACACAGGTCTCTCAGTCTTTCCTCATAGGGAAGATGCTCCAGGCCCCGTACCATCTTTGTGGCCATCTGCTGGACTCTTTCCAGAAGATTCCCATTTTTCTCGCACTGGGGAGCCCAGAACTGGACACAGTACTCCAGGTGAGGCCTGACCAGGGCAGAGCAGAGTGGGAAGATCACCTCCCTTGACCTGCTGGTCACGCTCCTTTTAATGCACGCCAGGATCCCATTGGCTTTCTTGGCCACCAGGGCACGCTGCTGGCTCATGGTCAACCTGTCGTCCACCAGGACCCCCAGGTCCTTCTCCGCAGAGCTCCTCTCCAGCAGGTCATCCCCCAGCCTGTACTGATACTTCCAGTTGTTCTTTCCCAGGTGCAGGACTCTACTCTTGCTCTTGTTAAACCTCATTTGGTTTCTTCCTGCCGATCTCTCCAGCTGGTCCAGGTCTCGCTGAATGGCAGCACAAACTTCTAGAGTGTCGGCCACGCCTCCTAGCTTTGAATCATCAACATACTTGCTGAGGGCAGACGCTATTCCCTCATCATGGTCATCAGTGCATTCCCAGCACATTGAATGACACAGGAGGGAGCTGTTCAGTTGCAGACTCCTCGTGACATTGGAGATGCCAGAGTGACATTTGATTGACAATCGAGTTGCCAACTTTTTCTGGGTCATAAACAGGTATGATCTCAGGAAACTGCTAAGCAACTGTAGTCATTGCTTAATAGCAAAGAAAAAAAAGCTGGATGTATCTAACCTCTCAAGACTTAATTTCTCCCACATCCCTTTAGATATGGGGTGCCATGTGAAAGAAAAGTGAGGAATCACTTCCAGATGCTCTTCTTTCTCTCTGCATTGACAGTACGGGAGTAAGTTAAATTGCTCAACCTGAAGGATATGATTTTTAGACAGCTGAAAGGTAAACCTACATGGTAGTACTTAGCACTTTGTTTTTTTTCTAGGCGCTTCCTATTTGTACAAAAAGGACTGTCCTTAAGCTTTTGAAGATGTCAAGACTTTTACACCTCTCAGAAAAGTAAGGCATTTAGGTGAGGATGTTTGATAGTAGGAGGAAAGAGCAACTGTTTGGAAACAACTGCATTTCTGTGAAGAATGAGGTCAGATGTGACATTGTGAGGGATCTGTTTCCAACGACCTGGTGGGACCATAATTAATTTTTGCCTTAGAGTACTAAAGAAGGCAAGCTACACTTGGGCCACATTTTCCTTCTTTCCTAAAGATACAAAGGAAGGTGATATGGAAGAAAGCAGGGCATTACAAAAGCAATACTTGATATTTGCCTATTTTGAAATCAACTTTGGATTCCCCAGCTGTTGCTAGTCCAAAAAGGGAAGTACTGAAGAGGAGACAGAATAACTTTCAATGTGCGTATTTGAATCAATGGTTTAGCATCTATGTAATAGAAAGTATTTGTCCAGGAAATGAGATTTCCTTTTGAAACATTGGTATGATGGATGCTTGCAACTCTTCTGAGTGAATGTGGACTTTCCCAGGAATGGGGTGCAATTGCTAACAACCCCTTGTTAGCCTTGTGTTCTTGAGAAAGAATCATTTGTAGCTGTTGGACAAAGTTGAAAAGAAGACAAAAAATTCTCTGAGGACCCTTCCTGAAAAGTCATGGTGTGAGGAAGGTCCAAAGGAATGTCTCTCTCTCTCTTGTATAGGAAGCTTGCAAGCAAGGAAAGAGAGAAGGAAGGAGATAGCTGTCTGTCCAGACCATGAAACTATTCTACTTGTTTTTGTCATGTTCATGCCTCAGTGGGATGAATGGAAATTGAGCATGGGAGCAGGCAATTCTTCCTTGTGGGCTTTTCAGGGCTTGATCAAAGGCTACAGCTATTTCTCTGCCTGGTCCTTCTGTTCATTTACCTGACAACAGTGATGGGTAATGCAACCATCATTTCCTAGTTTGTGTGGATATCAGCCTACAAATCCCCATGTACTTTTTCATTGGCAATCTGGCATTCCTGGAAATCTGCTTTACATCCTCAACAAGCACCAAACTGTTGGTGATTCTGAGCTCTGGTAGAAGAACAATCTCAGTAGGCGGCTGCTTTGTCCACTCCTCCTTCTGTTTTGCCCTGGGTGCTGCTGAGTTCGCTCTCCTTTTTGTCATGTCCTTTGACCATTACATTGCCATCTACCAGCCTTTGCGCTATGCTGCTGTCATGAAGCATTGGATCTGCATCCACCTGGTTGCTGCTGTTTGGGTCATGGGCTTCACACTCTTGAATTTCCGCCTGCTGGTGCTCTCAAAGCTAACTTTCTGTGGTTCGAACAACATCCAGCCTTTTTAAAAATTATTTATTTATTTATTTATAATTATTATTATTATTACTATTATTATTATTTTTTGTGACAGCTCTCCCTTATTCCAACTGTCCTGCTCTGATGCCAGCCTTTGGAAAATAGACTTGGTTTTCTTATTGTTTATCATGCGGTCTTCCTTGTGTTTGACTCTGGCATCTTACACGTGTATCTTCTGTATTCTACATATGCCAGGAGCCTCTGAGAGGAAAAAAGATCTTGCTACATGTTCTTCCCATCTCACCACCTCGGCCATTGCCTATGGAAGCTGCATTGCTCTCTACGCACGTCCCTCAGGACATGTTTCTTTGGAGGCCAACAGAATTGTAGCTTAACTGAACACTGTCTTGTACCCATTTTTAAACCCATTTTTCTACAGTCTTAGAAACAAGGCTGTGATGCTGGCCCTGAAGGAAGCCATGGTCTGTGCAACAGCACAGCTTTTCCCCTAATTGTGATGCATTTCTGAAGAGCAATTTGAAATCTCAGCTGTCATATTTTATGTAATACCACTTCCATATTATATGACCTCCACAAGTAGATGCCTCCAGAGGTTTATGTTCTTGATGGATTGTGTTAGGCTGTGTGATAAGAAGTGCATCTGCATACAAAATGAAGGCCCAGGCAAGCGACGGCAGAACGAGTGACTTAGTTCATGCCCTGCCCTGGCTGCTTCCAGGCCCATCACAGGAGAGCTCCCAGCTCATCAAGGGCCCATCTCCATGAGCCCAGAAGAACATAAAGGACAATGGCAGGTGGGAACCCAAGTCACAGGCTCCTGCAGAACCAAGATCCTGTCCCAGCTCCTTCCAGGACTGCTTTGCCCTGGACCATCACCCCAGGGTCCAGGCAGGAAACCTGTCAAGATGAGTCAATGGGAGCAGCTCTCTGCATCACAATATACTAAGGTGGTTGCTTCCAAGCGCTGTAGGGATACATGGTGTGTATCCATGAGGGTGAGTGCAGCAACTGGACCAGGGGGTCAGAGGGCCCATGTGTCATTAGTGTCAGCAACAGGAGAGAGACAGGAGTGTGTGGACTTAGTAGACTTAAGTGTGTGTGTGCGTGTCTCTGTGTGTAAGAGTGCAGTGGTCTGTGCCAGCAGCTGGGGTGGTGCAGCAGCCGTGGAGGCTCATGTCCAGGTGTCCACAAGTGAGGAGAATGGGAACCAGGGACTTGTCCTGGGCAAGCTGAGTGTATGAGCCCAGCTGCTGGAGGGATCCACCTTGCACGCACACTCATGCACGCATACAAAAAAACACTCCAAAGGCATAATGAGCTGGATCTCCTGTACAGGCCCTTCGACCTTATTTTATTTATTTATTTATTTATTTTTATAGCAAAAATGGTTATCAGAAAGATTTGGTTCATTTTCTTAAAAACTTCTTCTGTGACACCCCACACAATGATGTCACCAATATATTGCAGGTGTTCAAGAGCTTCCTCCTTTTCAGTGCAGTTAGGATTAGTCTGTGACAAATGGTAGGACTTTGTTTCCACCCTTGGGCAGCTTGAATACTGACCAGCTGTCTTGGAACCCCCTTCCTTCCAGGGCCTTAACTCATGGAATTCTTCCAAGTAAATCCCTGAAAAGGCCAAAGTTTGCTCTCCTGAAGTGCAGGGTCACAATCCTACTTTTTGCCTTGCTTCCTCCTCACAAGATCCTGAGCTCCACCATATTATGGTCACTGCAGCTAGGGCTGCCCTTGACCCTCATATCTCCAACTAGTCCTGCCTCATTCGTTATTACAAGGTCCAGCAGCACACCTCTCCTTGTTGGTTTCTCCATCACCTGTGTCAAAAAGTTGTCATCAATGAACTGCAGGAACCTCCTGGAATGTTTGTGCCTAGCTGTGTGGTGTTCCCAGCAGATATCAGGGTGGCTGAAGTACCCCATGAGAACCAGGGCTTGGAACTGAGAGACCAGTTCCAGCTGTCTGAAGAAGGCTTCATCTACCTCCTCTTCCTGAACAGATGGCCTATAGCAAACACCCACAACAGTGTCAGCCCTTTAATCTTTACCCATAAGCTCTCAACTCACTCTTCATCCACCCCTGAGCAGAGCTCCATACATTCCAGTTATTCTCTCACATAAAGAGTAACTCCACCATCTTGGCTTCCTGGCCGGTCTTTTCTAACAGGCACGTAGCCTTCCATGACAGCATTCCAGTCATGTGAGCTATCCCACCATGTCTCTGTTGTTGCAATGAGATCATAACCTTGCAACCGCATGCAGATCTCCTGTTCTTCCTGTTTGTTTCCCATATTATGCTCATTAGTATACAAGCATTTCAGGGAGCTGAAATGCTTCTCTATCATGCTGGAAACACTTGAGATGTCTTTCATTCAGCTCAGCCCCTGGTGGGGCAGACTGAAGGGCCTCCCCAGCATGCAGTTTCTCAAAAATGGTGCACAGTCCTATAGCTTATCTCTGGTGTTCCTGGTTTTGTCCCTTTACCCATTCAAATCTAGTTTAAAGACCTGTCAGTTAGCCCTGTTAACTCGTGGGCAAAAATCCTTTCCCTCTCATGGAAACGTGCTTCTCATCAGGAGTCAGCAGGCTCAGTGTCATGTAGACCTTCCCATGATCAAGAAACCTGAAACTGTGTCAGTGACACCAGGCACCACAAGAATGGGGCAGGAGACCTGCATGGAGCTCCTGGCAAAGCTCAGATGAAAGAAGGAAGTTTACAGCATGTGGAAAAAGGGACAGGCCACTTGGGATGGTTATAGGGACACTGTCAGAGTATGCAGGGATGAGACAAGGAAGGCCAAGGCCCATTTGGAATTACATCTGACAAGGAATGTCAAGGTCAACAAGAAGGGCTTCTTCAAATACATTGGTAGAAAAGGGAAGACTGGAGAAAATGTTGGCCCACTGTTGTATAGGGTGGTTGCCCTGGTGACAAAGGATACGGAGAAGGCAGAGTTGGTGTATGTCTTTTTTGCTTCAGTATTTACTGTTAAGATAAGTCCTCAGGAATCTCAGACCCTGGAGACAAGTGACGAAGTCCAGAGAAAGGAGGACTTTCCCTTGGTCAAAGAGGATTGGGTCAGAGATCAGCTAAGCAAACTTGACATCCTGTAGTGAGCTTAAGTGGCAAAGCTTTAGTAGTGGGGAGCTATCGGGGTGGCTTCTGTGAGAAGAATCAAGAAGCTGCCCCATGTTAGGTAAGGGCCCCACTGCTGACAAGAGCTGGGCCAAATAACAATGCTGTTTGCACCTCTGTGATAGCAGATTTAAGAAAGAAAGAAAGAAAAAAACACTACTTGGGAACAGCAACTGTGAGACTGAGGAGTGAGAAACAGCCTTGTAGACGCCAAGGTCAGTGAAGGAGGAGGGGGAGATTCTCTGGGTGCTGGAGCTGAAGTTCCCCTGAAGCCTGTGGAGAGGACCATGGTGAAGGACCATGGCTGTCCTCCTGCAATCCATTGTGTACCAGGGCAGAACAGGTTTCCACTTTGAAGATCATGGAAGGGGCCATGGTGGAGCAGGTGGACCTTCTTTGAAGGAGGCTGTGGCCTGTGGACCACCCCCATCGGGGCAGATTCTGGGCCGGAGCTGTAACCTGTGGAGAGGAGCTCATGCAAGAGCAGGTGACCTGGCAGGAGCTGCTGCCCGTGGGGGACTCAGGTTGGAGCAGTGCACTTGTGATGGATGGACCCCCTGGTATTGACCCATATCTGGAGCAGTTCTTGAAGAGCTGCTGCCATTGGGAAGCCCATGCAGGATCAGTTCGGGAAGGATGACACCCTGTGGGAGGGACCCCACATTGGAGCAGGGGAAGAGAGTAACCGAGAAGGAACATTGGAGACAAAGTACTATAGACTGACCTCAAACCCCATTCCCTGTTCCCCTGCGACACACAGGGGAGAACGTGGAAGAGGGCAGATGGGAGGAGGTGTTTTTGGTTTCTGTCCTTTGTTTCTCACTTCCCTAGCTTGTTAGTAATAGGAAATAAATTTTACCATCTCCCTAATCTGAGTCTATTTTGCCTGTCACAAAAATTGTTGATCTCCCTGTCCTTATCTCAACCCTTGAGCCATTTGCATCATATTTTCTCCCACTTTCCCTTTGAGGAGGGGGGGAGCGAAGGAGGGGTTGTGATGGAGCTTGGCTGCCTACCCAAGTAAAACCACCATACATCCAGAATCCATGGGCCCGTATGGAATGCACCCATGAGTGCTGAGGGAGGTGGACAATGTTATTGCTAGGTCACTCTCCATCATCTTTGAAAGGCCATAGAGAACAAGAGCGGTGCCTGAGGATTGTAAGAATGCCAGTGTCACTCCAGTCTTCAAAAATGGCAAGAAGGAGGACGCAGGCAAACACAGGCCAGTCAGCCTCACCTCCATCCCTGGAAAAGTGATGGAGCAGCTCATCCTGGAGGTCATCTCCAAGAATGTGGAGGATAAAAAGGTGATCAGGAGTAGTCAGCACAGATTCAAGAAGTGGAAATCATACTCAACCAATCTGATAGCCTTTCAGAGGGCTTTAAATTAGGCACGAAGATGGCAAATAAGGCTTGATAAAGATGAGCCTGGGGGAGCAGTCATAGGGTTGGGGGGTGAGGGCAATGGTGTAACTGAAATGCATGTACACTGTCCTGGTTTCAGCTAGAATTGAGTTAATTTTCCTCCTAGTAGCTGGTAGGGTGCTATGTTTTGGATTAGGATGAGAAGAGTGCTGATAACATGCTGATGTTTTAATTGTTGCAGAGTAGTGCTTACACTAAGCCAAGGACTTTTCAGATTCTAACTTTGTCCTGCCAGCGGGCAGGCAGGGGGTGCAGCAGGAGCTGGGAGGGGACAGACCCAGGACAACTGACCCAAACTGTCCAAAGGAGTATTCCATACCATCTGATGTCATGCTGAACAATTTATATGGGGGTGCTGGTTGGAGAGGGGGGACCAGCTGCTCAGGAATAGGCTGGGCATCAGTCAGCAGGTGGTGAGCAATTGCATTGTGCATCACTTGTATCATTTGGCTGCCTTTGACTCCAGTTTGTATTGAAGTTCTAGCATGTCCGACACTGCAGAACTCAATGGTGGTGTGACTTTATTCAGGCCACAATAGTCCACTTTTGGCCTCCACTCTCCATTAGACTTTCGCACTGGCCATATTGGACTATTAAAGTGTGAACAAGTCTTGCTGATAACTCCTTGGCTCTCCAGCTGATGAACCAACTCATGGATGGGAATCATAAAGTCTCGTTTGGTATGATATTGGTGCTAGTGCACCGTTGTGGTAGCAATTGGTACCTGCTGTTCTTCAACCCTCAGCAATCCTACAACATAAGGGTCTTCTGAGAGATCAGGCAGGGTAGACATCTGCTTAATCTTCTCTCTGCTCAAAGCAGCTATGCCAAAATCCCACCGGTACTCTTTTGGGTCCCTGAGACTGTCTTTGAAATACCCTCTCTCATCCTATGCCAAGGATGCACAGAGCATCCGGGCCAGCCACAATAGGGTGTCTTTACCACTCATTCCAAATTAGGCTCACTTCAGCCTCCAATACAGTTAGCTGTTGAGATTCCCTGGTCACTCCAGAGATACAGATGAGTTCTGCTCCTTGGTAGCCTGATGACATTAGGGTACACTGTGCGCTGGTGTCCACTAGAGTTTTGTATTCCTGTGGTCCTGATGTGCCAAGCCATTGGATCCATAGAGTCCAATAAATCTGATTGTCCATCTCCTCTACCTGGCCAGAGTTAGGGCCCCTCTAGTCCTGATTGGACTATCTATCAATTAATTATTGAAAATGCAAAGCAGAGGTCCCTCCATCAGGGTCAAGACTAACATCAGCCTTTCTACTCACTCTGGGGAATTGCCCAACAGAAACCAGAGCAGCAGTTTTCCTAGGAGACCCCCTTTTTGATGTTGTATTTCCTTGTAGTTCACGTACTTGAGCTGCTAGGGTTGAGGTAGGTTCACCATCCCACTTCCTCATATCTTCTCCATGGTCACACAGATAAAACCTCGAAGTGCCATGTGGTGTGCATTCTGGGTACTCCCTCTCTCAAGCTGGAAAGTGCTGATTCTTAATGGCTGAAATATTACTCCACCGGGGTGAGGAGGGAGATGTATGTTCTTCAAGGTGGTGGACACTTTGGGACAGTATCTCCATAGCCTAGATGAAGGCCTGTAGTGAGGCAAAGAGATTTTCTTCATATTGCTGAAGCTGGATGGATGCAGCATTCAGTGTTGGTCCCATCCCATCTGTCCAATTCATTACTGCTGGAGTGTTGGCATGTGATAATGGTGTGCCCCCCACAAACTTATACCACATGGATGTCGTGCATTGGACTTCATTGGGATCTTTAGGTGTCTGGTCATTGTCCAAATCACTATAAACCATCTCCAGCACAGCTAATTCCCTCAGATGTTGGAGACCTTTCTCCATGGTGGTCTACTTGCCTATTTGATATACAGTATCTTCCTTGTGGGGATACCTTTCTTTCATACCTGACAGGAGTCACCTCCAGAGGTGGAGAACTTTTGCCTCTCTCCAAATTTCTTTGTCAATGCCCCTTTCTCTAGAGAGGATTCCCAGCTGCTTAGCTTCCTTGCCTTCTGATTCTTGGCTATTGGCCCCAGTGTCCTAGCATAGATGCAGCCAGGTGAGGATGCGCTTACCTGGGTGTCGACTGAAATTCTTTCATATATCTTGCAACTCACTCAGGGATAGGAATTGGGTGGTTTCAGATTCAGTTATGATTTCTGCCTCTTGTTATTGTTGTTGTTGTTGACTCTGCTTTAGAGCTAGCTGCCTTTTCCCCTTCTTCCTCTTAGGAGTAGCTTCTTCCCTTACTAAACGAGCTGACTTCCATTTCCATTGTTTTGTCTTGACTGTGGGGGCAACTGATATCATAGTTGGTTGGTCCTTGGGTGGGCCACAGAGTGTGTTATCTGGTCATCAGATTCATAGACTTCCTCCTTTCCTTGAGGATGGTGAGTAGTGTTAATTACTTTTTGATAGGTATAGGCCAGAACCCAGCACAGTGCTTCAAGCTGTAGTTCTACCACAGCTTGCCACCTACCACCACACTGTCTCAGGGCAAATTCCTGTGTGATATTCTTAACTAATTGATCAGCCTTAGTGAAAAGAAGAAATATATTATGCAGACTTAGCAATTGGAGCATGTTGGTTACACAAAGATATTCAAAGTGCTTAAAAATTGTTGCAAGTAGCCCTCTAGGAAAGAAGGAAAAGGAGGTACCATTCCTGATATTATTCATAAACTGACTTCCAGAGGAGGTCATAACAACCCCATGTAGTGATATAGTCTGGGGGAAGAGTGGCTGGAAAGCTGCCCAGAAGAAAAGCAACTGGGGGTGCTAGTCGACAGCCAGCTGAACATGACCCAGTCGTGGTGTACCCGGGTGGCCAAGAATGCCAATGGCATCTTGGCCTTCGTCAGAACCAGGGTGGCCAGCAGGACCAGGGAAGTGACCGTTCCCTTGTATGTAGCATGGAATTATAGAATGTTCTGTGTTGGAAACGACCTTAAACATCATGTACTTCCAGCCCAGCCCCCTACCCCACCTCCACTGTGAGTAGGGACATCTTCCAATAGATCATATGTGCTTATGTGGTCACTGTCAGCTGAAGATCTGGTAGGCCAGAAGCAGGCCCATGGCAGGTGAATGTTCCTGTGATGCCAGTGGTACCTGAATAGCTGACAGGCCAAGAGCAAGGGTGGCCTGTGCTAGATGCTGTGAAGACCCTGGTGTCTGAGAAGCTAGTAGGCCAGGAACAAGCACATGGCTTGAGTGAGTCTGTAGGAGCTTCTGATGTCACATCAGCTTCTCAGACACCAGTGGGCCAGGAATAATCACATGGCTTGAGTGGGTCTTTTAGAGCTTATGATATCACATCAGTGATGGTACCCCATGCTTGATTACTCCTGCAATCCTACAGAAACTTCAGGCATCCCTCCACCAGTGCATCACATTCATAGGTGAGCAGGTAGCAAATAGGTGGCTATGTGATGATCAGGTCAGCGGTGCCTGTGGAACCGACAGACCAGCAGCAGGCTCACAGCTCTTGTAGGAGACTGTGAGATAACTGGTGCCTAAGAAGATGACAGGCACGAAGGAGACCCATGCCTGGGGAATGTACTTGTGATGCCACTCTTGGCTGAGTAGCTGATAGACCAGGAGCAGGTGTGTGGCTCTATAAATTCTTGGGTTGCCACTGGAGTCTGAGTCCTTCCCTGGCAAGCATGTGTCAGCTGCATGGATATCAGAGAATCACAGAATCATGGAATGGTTTGGGTTGTGAGGAACCCTAATGACTATGTAGTCCACACCCCCCTGCTATGGGCAGGGACACCTTCCACTAGATTTTATGTGCTTATGAGGTCACTGTCAGCTGAGAAGTTGATAGGCCGAGAGCAGGCCCAGGACTTACGTCTGTGCTTATCAGGTCATTCATGCCTGAAGGGCCATGGATTGTGTAGGTGCTTGTGGGGACATTATAGTGTGACTAGCTGATAGATCAGAAGCAGGTCCATGGCCTGTGAATATCCTTGTGATGCCAGTGGTGCCTGAGTAGCTGACAGGCCAAGAGCAAACATGGCCTGTGCTAGATACTGTGAGGACCCTGATGCCTGAGAAGCCAGTAGGCCAGGGGAAGGCCCATGGATTGTTCAGGTACCTGTGACATCACTACTGAGTAGCCAGTAAGTTAGGGGAAGGCACATGACGTGTAGAAAATGGGTAAGACATAATTTGTATACCATTGTCTGACAGGTATCAAAACAATGTGTCATATGCCTTAAAAATAAACCACAGATGGGAATCAAACCCCAAGTGGGAACGATAGGGAAGATAAATGTTCTTGGGGAACAGTGGAAAATTTATTTTTCTGAAGTCCCAAGAAAAGGGGGGTTTAGATACCTATTGGTACTAACAGATACCTTTTCCAGATGATCTGAAGCATTTCCGTGTAGAACTAACAAAGCTAGAGAAGTGTCCAAAGTATTGCTGAATAGAATTATACCAAAATTTGGTGTACCCTCTGTAATGTCATCTGACAGGGGACCACACTTCACTGCAGAACTAACCCAACAAGTTGAGAAAGTGCTGGGGTTTGATTGGCAACTACACACTCTGCATAGGCCACAGGTGAGTGGCCAAGTGGAAGAAATGAACCATTTGATAAAATAACAGATTTCTAAAATCTGTCAAGAAACCAATATGTATTGGTATCAGGAAGTACCCTTGGTACTTCCTAAAACTAGAACTAGACCTAGGACCAAGGAGAAAATAAGCCCCTTTGAAATATTGTATGATAGGCCTTACCAAATGCCATACAAAGGAGAAGATCTAACACAAGTAGGAAAGCAATATTTACAATAGCATATTATAGTTTTGAGCAAGCAACTGGAATAAATTAATAAGAACGTTTTAAGCACTAGAGCAAGGGGATTAGACCACCTCATTCACCCTCTTAAACCTGGAGATTAGATTTATGTAAAGAATTTTTCAGGTGAGCCACTTGAAGAAAAGTGGGATGGACCAGATACTCTTCACCACATGCACTGCAATTAAGGTTGGAAAGCGACCTGCCTGGATTTATTACAGATGGGTGAAAAGGGCTCCTGATGGACAGTGGACCTTTGAAACTACAATTACAAAGAAGCTGAAAAGTTTCAAGTAATAACTATTAGTGTTTATATAAATATTGCAGCTACATGGAATCTTAATACACATTATACGTTAACACAGAATATCTCCCTGATTTTAAACAAGACCAGTTGTTGGATATGTACTCAAATACCTGAACATAGGGAAAGGCAATTTCTGTGACTGGCATACCAATACCTAAAAAAGAATTTACACCAGAGTTGTGGATGAGCCTGGCTAGGAGTGTAGCCAGATAGGAATCAAAAATTTGAAATTACTAGTTCTGAAATTGGCACTCCCCATTGTACGTGTGTTCAAAGATGTAATCCCCCAAAGGATACGGGAAAGGTAGACTTTGATAGGAATACATATGTAGGGAGCCACACTACTTGTAATCAGACTTCAGGTATCGGAACCTCTTTAAACCCTAATGTTACTACTGCCTGGCCAGTACCAGAAGGTTGTGGGTAGTACTGGTTGAGTAATGACACAACCTATAAAATATTACATGAAAATTGGAGAGGGACCTGCACCTTAGCCTCAGTAGTTCCCAGTATGTCAATACACGCCTCCCTCCCCTCTCAAGGAGGATGGCTTATATTGCCCCTCATACAGATTCAAAGGACGAATCCTGTAATAGAGAGACAATATGCTTTTCATAGCTTTGTCAGGTGATTTCTTCCTTGGTTAGGGGTGAGCAAATTAAAAAAAAAAAAAAAAAAAAAAAAAAAAAAAAAAATATTAAACATTTTGGCTGTAATAGAAGGTATTGAAAACAAAGCCTTAGATGCCATCCAGGAAATCCAAACAGAAGTCTCCAGTTTCTCAGTAGTATTGCAAAACAAAATGGCACTAGACCTTTTATTAGTCTCCCAAGGAGGAGTATGGACAGTAATAAATACTAGATGCTGTGTGTATGTCTATCAAAGTGGAAGAGCTGCCACAAATTTACAGGAGATTTGGGAACAAGCCAAGATATTGCATAAAGTCACTAAAGACGACACCTGATGGGGTTTCCAAGAATTATCGAACAAACTGACCTCTTGGTTACCCAACATTTTTTTGGCTTAAGAAATGGTTTGTAGGAATATTGATCTTGCTTTTACTAGTATTCTTAACTAGTGTTTTAGCACAGTGTGCCTTTTGGTGCTGTAAGAAAGGACTAGATGATTATGAAACCTGGATGTGTAACCGAATCAAGCACCAAGTAGAAATGTGTAATTATTTTATGGAAACTTTGAATCAAATAGGAATGCTATAAGCAAAAGAATTTGAAGCAGACTCAGCCAGGTCCAGATCACTGGGCTGGACCAGGAAGAGGTACTTCACGAAGGGGGAAATTAATCACTCCCCAGCTTCCCTTTCCTTTGCATGCTGCACTCTGTTCTCTGAGACTGCAGAGTCACAGGTTCCCTGTGAACACCTGGCTTTAGTTCTTTCCCTGTGGCTGAGCTCACAGTGGGAGATCTCTCACTTTCAGAGGGGCTCCAGTCACTGCCCACCCCAGGCTCCACTGTTCCTGGAGGTGCCCTGGGCTCTGCAGGCAGCTCCAGGTTCCCCTCGTGAATGATATCATCTATGGCTCAGATGTGGGAACAGCCCTTGGTATGTAATGCAGTGACCATTCTCTGCCTCCACTGTCTACAGACACCCATGGTGAGTCTTAAAACTAGCCCTTGGTCTCTGACAGGTCACAATGCAACAATGAGCCATTCCCTTTTGAACCCAAGGAGAAACAGATCCTTCTGGGGAGCAATTCTTTGGGCCTATTCTTGGCACTGGTTTGGGAAGGAAATCTCAGTCTTTGATGATGATCCCATTTTGTCACAGAGATCTGCACTGACTAACTATACAGCCTCTGTATGAGACAGAGCAGTTTCATTTATTCATACCAGTGGAAGGAATACAAATTTTTATGTAGGAATGCAAGAAACACAAGCAGTCAAAATCAAACTAGGAATTAAAAAAAATCAATAAAAATAACGATAAGAAACAATCAAAAGCCCAGAACGGAATGCACTGGCACTCATTTGTAGAGAGTGAAGGGTAACTTATGAGCAGTGAAAACCAACCCTAAAATCAGTTTCCTAACAACATCCTTGAGCTTCTTGTTCTTCATACTGTAGATGAGAGGATTCACTGTTGGAGGCACCACTGAGTACAGAACTGCCAGCAAAAGGTCAATGGATGGAGAAGAGATAGAGGAGAGCTTCAGGTAAGTAAACATGACAGTACTAAGAAACAAGGAAACAATGGCCAAGTGAGGTAGGCATGTGGAAACAGTTTTGTGCCGGCCCTGCTTTGAGGGGATCCTCAGCACGGCCCTGAAGATCTGCACATAGGACAGCACAATGAAAACAAAATACCCAATACCTGAACAAAAGCAAAATATGATGAACCCAATTTCCCTGAGGTATGCATCTGAGCAGGAGAGCTTGAGAATATGGGGAAGTTCACAGAAGAACTGGTCCAAGGCATTGCCTTGGCAGAGGGGGAGGGAAAAAGTATTGGCAGTGTGCAGCACAGCACTGAGAACACCAGCACCCCAAGCAGCTGCTGCCATGTTGATGCAAGTCCTCCTGTCCATTATTGTCCCATAGTGCAGAGGTTTGCAGATGGCAACATAGCGGTCATAGGCCATGAAGGTGAGAAGATAAAACTCTGCTGTTACAAAGGCAACAAACATAAAGACCTGGGCAGCACAACCATTGTAGGAAATGGCCCTGGTGTTGCAGAGGGAGTTGGCCATGGCTTTGGGGACAGTGGTGGAGATGGAGCCCAGGTCAAGTAGGGCGAGGTTGAGGAGGAAGAAGTACATGGGGGTGTGGAGGTGGTGGTCGCAGGCTATGGCTGTGAGGATGAGTCCGTTGCCCAGAAGGGCAGCCAGGTAGATGCCCAGGAAAAGCCCGAAGTGCAGGAGCTGCAGCTCCCGTGTGTCTGTGAATGGCAGGAGGAGGAATTCAGTGGGGAAGCTCCTGTTCAACATTTGCTGCCCCAAGGCATGCAGATCTGCTCTAGAATAAGAAAAAACGACACGTTAGGCAGACTTCTCTGAGCAAAACCTACTCCTCCCTCACAGAAATTACTATTCCCTGTGCTGAATGAAGAATGAGTCGTCTCATTCAACAACCCTGCCAACTGAATGACAGTGTACCTGACGGTATAAAATGGTGTTTGGGCACTTTCTTCACCAGCAGTCCATGTCAGAACAGAAGCTTACACCCACCTGCACCCCAGACAAAGAGAGTAGGAGAACCACACACAGGTGGAGAAATAAGAAAGAATACCACAATGTTCCAACCAGCTGATAGAAGGAAAAGCAGATGAGCATGCAGAGAAGCCTTTACCTTACCAAGCTTGCATGCCACCTACAGAAGTGACCCCCCAGAGTGCACTTAGCCTGTTCATTGTGTATCCCATTTCAAGACACAGGCTCTTCTCCTGTTTTGGAGGTGCAGCTGAGGAGGAGGTAGTTCATGCCCTAAAGCCCCTGAGGGCAGAGGCTGCACAACATCTGCACTGCCCTGCAGCCAGAGACTTACCCTGTTCAGGGCTGTGACGATTTCTCCTGCAGTGAGCTCTCAGCATCCCCCCTCCACACTGCCTTTAACATCTCCCTCCCTTCTCTCAGCTGTCCTTGTCCCCTGCAGGCAGTGCCCCCAGCCCTGCTGCCCTGTGCAGAGGAGCTGCTCCTGGGCACAGCTATCTCTCTGCAGCGCTGCCCGCTTGCCAGGAGCTCCCCTTGGGCCCAGGAGCCCAGCCCAGCTCAGCAGCACAGGGAGATCTTTCCCCGGGCCTCCAGGGGAATCAACTTTGAAACAGGCTGAAGCAATCACTGATGCTCCTTCCCTCTACTTTGAAAGAAACTCATTTCCAGCACTGGCATTCCTAATACAGACAAAGTAAGAGGTCCAAGAATCACCTTTCTGTGCCCTGTTTATAGGCAGGACACCAAGGCAAGGACAGGGATCTCCCTTCCCCCTACTGAGGGAGGGGTGTCAGCTGAATCAGCCAAGGCATCTCCTTGTTTAATTGCATTCCAGAAGCTAGCAGTGGGCTTTGCTCCCTCCCATACCTCACAGAAGACACAGAATTTGGGATTCTTCTTGCCCTGGTTCAGGTGGGAACAAACCAGGCTTTTACATTCACCTGCTTGCCTCAGCTCCCAGCACATTAAATAAAGACTGAGGCCAGGAAGGAGCTGTTTGGATATGCACAGCTGGTGACATTGGAGGTTCCAGAGTGAAATTTGAGAGACATCTGGGGTGCCAGATATTTCTGTGTTGTAAATGGATTGTATGAGAAAATTGATAACATCTCTAGCCATTGCTTCACAGCAAAGAAATAAAATGAAATAAAAGCAGGATCTATCCAAAGACATAAAAGTAGCATCTATCCAAACTCTCAAGACTTTTTTTTGCTCCCAGATCCATTTAGATATCAAATTTAGATGTGAAATATAAAGATGTCCTTGGAATGCATTATCTGTCTTCAAAGTGCCAGGAGGGGATGCATTTTTGGAAATGTCTGCATGAACTTATATTTTTATAGAGGGAAAGTGTCATAATCTAGCTAATCCATATCCCAAACCTATGAAAAAAAACATGAGAATTTTTAGAAGAACTTCAAAATTGTGAAAATGAAGACTTTTTACACTCAAATCACACCACTGTATTTTGTTTTGTTTAGTTTACCATACATTTCAACCTTTGCCTATTGTCTTCATTCATGAATTGATTCCACACAGAGGTGGCCATTGTCTCCAAGATAAGCTGTTGCTTAACAGATAATTTTTTGGCATACCTTTCAACCTTTGCCCAACCTCTTCATTCAGAGCTTGATTCCATTGCCCACCCAGAGAGAGAGACACTGCCCTCCTTGGGCAGCTGAAGCCCTACAATTGAGCTGGGGAACATGACCGGTGTTGTATAGGCTCCTTTCTGGAGCAGGAAGTGGTGCAGAAGCAGTGTAGGACAAGGCATGTCAGTTGAGACAACTGATGTCTCTCCTTTGACTAGAAAGAGAAGTCTAGACATTTAAATGAAAGTTGTAGGATTGTTCACACTGATCCCTGATGGCAGTGGAATCAAATATAATGTGATGTGCAGTAAAAGAAAAATGTGTGGGTCTAGGTGCTGCAGAGTCTTGCTGAAGACTTTCCTGTAACCCATGTATATGCTGGGATTAGTGCAGACTTGGCTATTCAAAAAAAAATAAAAAAAAATAAAAATAAAAAATAAAAAAGTATCTAATTCACTTTCTCTAATTCCTTCATTCCCTGAATCAAGGGAGCTCACATCTTTAGCATGTGACTTGCCATGCACCAAGACTGAATATCAACACAGAGTCCAGGGCCGCAGGTGTTTTGGTGTTCTAGGGGTCTGTGCTTGAAATAGAGAGATCTTTTCCATTGCTTGAATGTTTTCTACTTTGGAAAGTGGGCTTCAGTGGAGGTAGTATGACCTTCATGTACTGCAAGCTAAAGCATGCTCCACTCTCCCCAGCACCCTGCCTTCCTTAGTGAGATGTGTGAGAAACTCTGTCACTCTGCCAACCAGTTCTGGACTCAGAGGCATGTCAGATAACTTGTGTCACACTGCAGCCAGTGCTGTCCTGCCAGCTCAGGGTTGGAGCCTCCACTTGAGTCCAAACCATCTTAATTCACGATACCTCCAGCTTCCCTCTGACACTGGCTACTGTGTGACTCGACTGTCCTGGCTCTCCAGGCAGCATGGGCAACAGTTTGATGCTTGAACTGGAACTTTTCCCCTTGCTGGGAATGTGAATGCAGCAAGCTCAAGCCAGGTGGTCCAAAAAAATGAAACAAAACAAAACATAACAAACAAACAAAAACAAAACCAAAACAAAACAAAAACAGCTTCCCATGTGGCCACTTAACAAATACATGCCATAGGCTGTGGGACTTCCTTTTACAAACAGAGAAGTTGTGACTCCAGACAATAGTGTTTTGCCTATTTCTCCCCCTCTCTTTTTCTTCTTGATGATGTGGAATTACACCTCTTCAACTTACTTCCTGACATTGATACTTAAAGGACAACAAGGAATTCATTCACTACTTGCAATTGGCAGGCAGATTTTCAGCCATTTCCAGGAAAGCAGCATCCATCACATGTAATGACTTATTGGGAAGACAAACATCATTACTCTGAATATGCCTCTACTCCTTCTTTCCCCACAGCTTTAATTGCCGAGCATGACATCCTATGGCATGGAATATCCCTGTGGCCAGTTTGGGTCAGCTGTCCTCACTGGGTCCTCTCCAAGCTCCATGTGCACCCCCAGCCTCCTCCCTGGCAAGTGAAAGGTTCCCCTTGAAATCTCTCATGGGGAAAGGAAGGATCACACTGGAGACAAAGAACAGTGTGGCAAGGAATCTGAGCTTGACTAGGCATCAACATCTTTCTCTTACAGATAGAGGAACTGGAGAAAAAGGTGCTGGGGTAGCTTTTCCCCAGCTGACCTATGGTTCAAGGATTACCTTCTGTCACATCAGTCCTCCATTAAGCAACAGGCCTAATGGGTGAATGTGAACAGGCACTCCCTGAACGTTCTCTTGGACCCTGCAGCCCGGGCTCTGGCGAGTACCACAAGTGTACATTCTGGGAGGTCCCAGAAGGGCAGGTGTAGTGGAAAATACCAAAACTGCCTTATCAGAACCATGGCCAGGATGGAAAAATACTAACTAACAGTCAATTGTCTCACAGTCCTAAAAACAGTAGTCCTCAGTGAAAAGCCCCTTGAGCTCTCCAGGGACTGCAGTGGGCTGCACCTTTGATCTGGATTTGGATATCCACAGGACCCGGCAGTAATTCTCGGTTGAACCTTGTCATTCTCAAAACTTTAACTAAGTCACTGTTTCTATTGTTGCACATTCTGTTGGAATCGTTCTGTTACATTGGTTGATGATTAAATGTTGTTTCAGTGCAGTTAAAACCTTACAATCTAACCTTGCTATTTACCCTCAAGGTATAAAATAAATCCTAAATGTCTGCTGCATTTAAGTTGTGTAAACTCTAATTCGTGACACCTGCCCAGGAGCTAGAGACACCCCACTGGGCACAGGCCTGGGGTGCTTCTTCTGTAAGCAGCACTCCATCCACTGGGGGTTTGGCTGAGTAGAAAAAGTCACCCAAAGACTTTCCTTCAGGAGGTTTTGCGGTCCTCTCCTGCTCATTGCATCCCTTTCCAACAGGTTAACACCTGGTCCCAAGACAGCAGAAAACAGCCTTTCCTGCCTCAGTCCTTTGCAGAGCCAGCTTCCGCAGCAACAGTAATGGCCCATTCTCCCGCAGGAGGGGGAGTTTGTGACTTTTGCATATGGAAGGCTTCTCCATTTTAGTGCGGCTCTCCACTCCATGGACCCCAGAGCATCAGACTGTTTTGACGCTTCATGCTATGGGCCCAGCTGTACCATAGATGCTTGGAAAAGACAGCGTGAGAAAGCAGTCCAGCCCCTTTGCAGACTGCCCCCTTGCATGCAGCTGCCAAGATGGCATCAGGCTCTTCTTGGCAGCTGTCCACTGTCCCCATTGCACCCACGCCCTCTGGATTGCTCCAGAACCTGTGGGGAAGTGGTGGTGATGCCTATTCTTCTTGCCCTCTCTACTCCAGCTCAACCTGTGAGTGCCACAGGTGGCATAGGTCTCAGTGCAGAGCTGGGAGTGTGGAGCAGAACAAAGAGATGATCCATGGGGCAGAGCAGGGCTTTACTCAGTGCCCTGCATGGTCACGACATTGTCTAAGCCAAGCTGGGTGCCAAAAAATGCAAGTGTGTGGAGTGTCGGGTGGTAGAGACAGGTCTTTGGTGCATTGCTGGGGCTGAGCCAGAGTGACAAGGAGACGGCAGCAGAACATACCTTGTGCTCCTTGTGCTGTTGAGATCCCTTGAGAGAGGCACAGCTTGAGCACCCCATCAGGCCTCCTTGATCTGCCTGAGTGGTCTCACCCTCATTGGGTCTGAGCATCCATGCCATTGGCATTCGATGTCCTGCAGAGCCACATGATAAGGCTCTGGGGCCATAACCACCTTACATATGCAATGAAGATCAGACAAAGCACTGCATCTTTATTGTGTGCAGAGGCAGCTGGGAAGGGACAGCTCCTGAAGGGCCTGCAGCCTGCAGGTCTTTAAGGCCCAGGATGCTTTGCTCAAGCAGGAAGAGATGGGCACACAGAAGCAAGGCGAGTCCCTGAGCTCTCTGCCGCTTCCAGACCTCCAGTAGGAAAGAGAGGCAGAGAGCGCTAGGGCACCAGTGGTGTCAGAGTCCTTCAAGGGCAGCTGGCAGCAGCCTAGTCCAAAGTGCCTGCAAAAAGCCCTGGCAAGGGGTGCTGCTCTGTGCTGCCCAAGAAGTCCAAAAGCTCCTGGGAAGCTGTGCCAGTGGCCGTGGGGGGAAATTCCTTCCAGAGACCAGGCACAGGAGAACTGTGCTGCAAGAGAGGAGGTAGGCAGCGCATTAGCCCAAAGGGCCCAGAGCAGCCTGAGCAAGGGGCTGTGCTCAGTGCTATGGTGGAAGGCAATTGTTTCCCTGAGGACCAGTGCTCATGTGGCCCAGAGCAAGAAATACCTTGCTGGCCCCAGATGCAGGGCACCAGTGGCATCTCAGTCCTTTAAGAGTGGCAGGCAATGTCTCCAAAAGGAGCCCTGTCGAGTAGATGTGTCCCATGCTACAGAGGAATTTAAAAAAACCCCAGGGCACCTGTGCCAATCTGCCCCAAAGGAAAATTCCTTCTTGACACCAGAGAGCTGGTGATCAGCTGTTCGCTGACCACATGAGCAAAACTTCCCTGCAGAACCCAAGATTCCTGCCTCAGCTCTTTCTTCCCTCCAGTTGGAGCCATCTCAGGGTCTGCCAAGAGTGTCCAAAAGTTTCTGGCCTGATGGCTGTAGGAGGAAAGAATCCTCCACAGGTGGCAGGACATTAGTGGAGGCTCCCAAGCTTAGGGGGAGGGTGCTGACACTGGTACTGTCTATATCAACTGTCTATATCAACTCCTTACTTGCAGACACAGCCACTGGCTGCAGAGATGGGCTGAGGATGGCCAGCTCTGCTCCAGGAAAGTATTTCCTGGGGTTTCACAGACTACCATGCCCACCCTTTTCCAAGGCTATCCATATGAAAAGGCTAGGGAGCCTTAAGTCCCTCCTGGTGGTGGCTGTGGCCTTTCTCAGCACACTAAGATCTTGTGTCCATTCCCCAGAGGCTGAAGCAGGCTTCCAGTCCTGGTGGGAGCCCTGCTGTGAGCTGCAGCTGTAGCAGAGAACCTCCAGCAGGCTGCTCCAGGCTCCAGTCTTGCTCCCTCAACCCCCTCCTACCCCTTCCACAGGCTCCTCAAAGACTTGGTCTCCAATGTCCTTGGGGCTGTCCCCAAGCCAGCCTTGTTCTCATGGCCATGTCCAGCCAGCTGGCAAGGGGCATGCCAGCCTGCTCCTTTCACCCTGCCCTGGGCCATTGGGACTCTACCTCACTGGCGGGCAGCACTATGACATGCGGATATAAGAGCCCCATTGCAGCTCCACCCCCCACTTCTGGGCCCAGCATGGTCCTGAGGAGGAGGAAGGCCCCGGGGGCTGTTGTCTCTGGCAGGGCAAGAGACGCTGGAGAGCAACACCACACAAAAAATAAAAATAATAGAGGTTGTGTGGTTGTGAAGGTCTGGTCTGTGATTTTTTTATTATTATTATTATTTATTTATTTATTTATTTCTGTGGACACGCTGGGAGATGCTGCCCTGCAGAGAAGGACTTGGGAGTACGGGTGGATGAAAAGCTTGACATGAGCCCGCAATATGCACTTACAGCCCAGAAAACCAACCAAACCCTGGGATGCATCAAAAGCAGCATAACCAGCAGACTGAGGGAAATGAATCTCCCACTCTACTCTGCTCTCAGGAGGCCCTACCTGTAGTATTGCATCCAGCTCTGTGGCCCAAGCAGGACAGACGCATTAGACTTAGGACGTAAGACTTAGAGTGAGTCCAGAGGACAGCCACAGAAATGATCAGAGGGCTGGAACACCTCTCCCATGAAGACAGGCTGAGATAGTTGGGCTTGTTTAGCCTAGAGATGAAAAGACTCTGGGGGACGCCTTCTTCAGGCCTTCCAATAAGGGGACTTACAAGAAACATGGGGATAGACTCTTCACCAGGTTGTGTAGTGAATGAAGAAAAGGTAATGGTTTTCAACTGAAGGAGGGTAGGTTTAAATTAGAAATAAGAAAGGATCTGTTTACTCTGAGGGTGGTGAGGCACTGGAACAGGCTGCCCAGGGAAGTGGTCGATGCCCCATCCCTGGAAGTGTTCAAGGCCAGGCTGGATGGGGCTGTGAGCAACCTGATCTACTGGGAGGTGTCCCTGCTCATGGCAGGGGGAGTTGGAACTGGATGATCTTTAAGGTTCCTTGCAACTCAGATTACTCCATGATTCTTTGATCTTTGAAAGACAATGCATCTTGAATGAGGGTCCTAAGGACTAGACAAAAGCAAATCTTATTCTGATCTTAAAGGAGGACAAAAAAGAGAATCTATGTCACAGAGAAAGTGATGGAGTCCATAGTCCTGGAACTACTTCCAGACAAAGGATGGACAAGAATGTGACTGGGAGCAGTCATTAGGAATTTACAGATGAAAATGTACTTAATCAGCCAGATAGCCTTCAACTGTCATCAGATGGTGGAGGTTGTAGACAAAGGAAGAGCAGTAGATGTTGTCTGTCCCAGCCTTAGGAAAGTTTCTGTCTCTCTCATAACACTCATTTAAACAAAGCTGATGAAGTAGCGATCACATAGTTGGAAAGTGAGGTGGATTAAAAACTCACAGAATGCCTGGGTTCATTGGATTGTGACCAGTGGAGAAGAATCCAGCTGGCCACCAAGACTGGGGCCAATAAACTTTGAAAAGCCCATAAATGATCTGGATGATGGTGCAGAGTGTAACCTCTGTAAGATATGAAACCGAGGAGAGTGACTGGTTTGGAAGATTTGGAAGGATGTCATCAAGCTAGAGAAATGGGTAGAGAGGAGCCTCATGACATTCAACAAAGGAACAAGAACGAACAACACCAGACCAACTACATTCTGGGGCCAACTGGCTGGATATGAACTTTGCAGAGAAAGGCCTGTTTTTTTCTGGAGGTAAAGAATCAGAACATTAACCAGCATTGTGAACTCACTTCAAAGAAAGGAACCTGCATCCTGAGCTGCACTAGAAAAAGCACTGAAAGCACATCGCTGGACGTGGTCCTTCCCCACTGCTCAGCACTTCTGAGACCACACCTGGAGTGCTGTCAGGTTCTAGGGTCGCCATTAAAGAAAAAAATAACTATCAGGAACAAGTCTAAAAAAGGGCCATGATGATGGGGAGGTTTAGGTTGGAAACTAGAAGATATTTCTTCTCAGAAAGAGTAGTCAGAGATTGGAATGGGTTGCCCAGGGAGGTGGTGGAGTCACCGTCCCTGGGAGTACTTAAGGAAAGGTTGGACGTGGTGCTTAGGGGCATGGTTTAGTGGGTGATATTGGTGGTAGGGAGATGGTTGGACCAGATGATCTTGGAGGGCTTTTCCAACCTTAAAGATTCTGTGATAAAGGGTTTGAACTATTACATGAGGAGAGGATTTTTTTGCTGGAAGTGTTTAGCCTGGAGAAGGGATGGCTCAGATAAGATCTTATCAGTATGTCTAAGGGCATGATGGGAGGGAATGAGGACAAGTTAGACAGAGATTTCTCAGTTGTGCCCAGTGACAGGGCAAGAGGCAATGGGCACCCAACCAAACATTTTGAATTTCACCCAAACTCAGGAAAGTATTTCTTCACTATAAGGGAGGTCAAACTTTGGAACAGTATGCCCAGAGAGGCTGCTAAGTCTCAATCTATGGAGATACTCAGAAGCCAACTGGAAATGGTCGTTGGCAGCCTGCTCAAGCTGACCTTGCTTGACCAGGGACACTGGACTATGTGATCTTCTGAGACTGTTTCCAACTCCAATTAATTTGTGATTTGTTCATTCTGGAATGAACCAGAATGCATGAAGTTTAACCAACCACATGAAGTTTAACAAGAGCAAGTGCTGGATCCTGTACCTGGGACGGGGCAACCCTGGCTATACATGCAGACTGGGTGACGTGACGCTGGAGAGCAGCCCCACAGAGAGGGATCTGGGGGTTGTGATTGATAGCAAGTTGAATATGAGCCAGCAGTGTGCCCTGGCAGCCAGGAGGGCCAATGGTATCCTGGGGTGCATCAAGCACAGCATCGCTAGTTGGTCGAGGGAAGGGATTGTCCCAATTTACTCTGCACTGGTGCAACCTCACCTCGAGTACTGTGTGCAGTTCTGGGCACCGCAGTACAGAAAGGACATGAAACCGCTGGAAAGTGTCCAGAGGAGGGCTACAGAGATGGTGAAGGGCCTGCAAGTGAAGACGTATGAGGAATGGCCGAGGCCACTAGGCCTGTTCAGCCTGGAAAAGAGGAGGCTGAGGGGAGACCACATTGTGGTCTACAGCTTCCTCACAAGGGGGAGTGGAGGTGAACTATTCTCTTTAGTGACCAGTGATAGGACCCATGGGAATGGTGTCAGCTGTGACAAGTGAGGTTCAGGCTGGATATCAGGAAAAGGTTCTTCACTGAGAGGGTTGTCGTGCACTGGAACAGGTTCCCCAGGGACATAGTCATGGCACCAAGCCTGTCGGAGTTTAAGAAGCATTTGGACTGTGCACTTAGTCATATGTCTCATCGTAAGCTCTAGCCAAGGCATAAAAACATCAAGGCTGTTGGGGCCTTCCATTTTTACCAGCACCCTCTACCTTATCATCTGAAAGCTCTCCTATGCTGTCCCACTCTTTGCCCTATTTCCTTTAAGTCTGCAGACACCCATCTCTGTTCACCACCTTGCTCTCATCCTGGCATTTCCATCATTTCACTGATGCCTTGTCAGTCCTCACCAGCTGTTCCTTGAAACATAAAGCCATGGTCTGATCACAGACACTCTTTGCGTGACCTCTGGCATCACAGCACAACACTTTGAGGGACATTTCTTCCTCCTTGTGGCCAGTGCCAACCTTCCAAGGTGCACTTTGTGGCATTTTTTTCTCTCCTGCTCGTTCCTACAACCAAAGAAAGCTCCATCAGGCTTGAAACCACTCCTAAAGTAGGCATCCCAACCCATCAGCCTTCTTGCGGCCTGTCAGCCAACCAGACAGAAGTCACCTCACCACCATCTTCTTCTTCAGCCTGCTCCTGTCTAGTCATGTACTCAAGAATAAGGGACAGGACAACCCATATTTGGGCCTTCTTTCTGTCTGGGTCCTCCTGGGTTTGTAGGTAGAGGGGATCCCACAGTCAACATGCCAACCAGGTGCTTTCTCCCAGCCTACCAGGGCCACTGGCAGATGTCAGCTGAAAGGTACAGATCCCAGGTCTAAGTCAAGGGTGACCTATCAGCTATTTCAGGCAGAAGTGACCTCACAGTCCCTTTCTGTGACATGTTCCTTCTGCTGCCCTACCAACTCCTGAGACAAAAGTGACCTCACAGTCACTGCCACAGTAACATTCCTCCTGCTAGTGCAAGAGATTTTAAGGCAGAGCTGAGCTCATCAGAGCATTCCCACCCATCTCCTCCTTGTAGCCTACAAGCTGCCGAGATCCACCGCCCACTGCATTCATCTTTGAATGCTATGTGACTGCACAGCAGTTTTGTGATTCCTGCCCTGCCCTAAGGGGCCAAACGCCTAAAGTTAAGGGTTAGGAGAGGGTTTGAAGATGAGGATATTAATGCACTGGAACAAGGGCTTTGTCTCGTCAGTGTTCAGGTTTGGGATTAGGGATCAGGCCTCACCTTTCCGGGTTAGAGATTAAGGACAATTTAGTGGAAGGGTTTGATGTTCTGCTTGGGGCGTCAAGTCTGTGGTTAGGGTATGGACTGGCTTTGTGGTTTAGGGTTTTGTTTAGGTCTGCATGAAGTCTAGGGTTAAAAAAGGCATTTAAGTCTAGTGTTAAGGGCAGAGATCAAGGTAAGCAAGAGAGTAAGGGTAAGGGAAAGAGGCTATGGACTGAGTTTTGGCTTCACAGGTAACTTTGAGGTCAGGCATTAGCATAGTGGATTCCTGTCAGGGTATGGAGTAGTGTTCAGGTTTAGAAATTAAGGTTACTGTTTGAAACTGGGGATGGGCCTCATATGACTGTTTTAAGTCACTGTTACAGCACCATCAGCATAACCTGAACCCTCTTACCTCTACAAAATCCTTAGTTTCTGATGGCCAAGCCCCTATTCCCTTCCCAAAATCTCACATCTCTCCTCTCCAGGCTTCTCCTGACCTCCCCATATCACTCATCTTCTAAGGGGCATCTTTTTGATGGCTTTCATGATGTCAGAGTATCTGTCACACCTCTGTTGGCTGCTCTGTTCCTGAGACAGAAGCGGCACCTAAGACACGATGGTAAAGGACACAAAGGTCCATTGGAGCACCCTGCAGAGTGTGCTTGGGAGCTCTGCACCACCACAAAACTATGCTTCCTGCATAGAAATTTTGTTTCTATAATGGCTTCTATGGATCCAGGCCCTCATGCATGCTTTGGTTTCCCCCAGGTATCTTCAAGGCAGTAGCTGCCTCTGTGTATAAAAATGAAAGGAGCTCTGAAAGATCACTTTAGGCAAAAGCTGAAAGCTCTGACAGGACATATGAAACTCATATGGTCTGAATTTTTATGTAGACCTGTGTGGTGCAAGGAGCTGGAGTCAATGATCCTTATGGGTCCCTTCCAACAGTATCACAAGGCCTGCTGAGTGGACACACAGCTTAATTTAGGGTTAGGAGAGGAGCTGAAGGGGAGGGTGTTAGACCACAGGAACCAGGACATTGGGAGTTAGATCTTCAAGTTAGGGATTAGGGATTAGAACTCACCTTTGAGGGTTAGGCTTTAAGACCAGGCTTAGTGGGATGATTTGGAGTTCTGCTTAGAGTGTTAGGTCAGTATTCAGGCTAAGGGCAAGCTTAGCATGTTAAGGTTTTGTTTAAGGCTGGCATGAGGTCTAGGGTTAAACAGAGCATTTTAATGCTAGTGATAAGGGCAGGGATCAGGGTGAGTGAGAGGGTGAGGGTAAGGCAAAGGACGTATGGGTTTCAGTTTTGACTTCAAGGTAAGGTTTGCAGTTTCAGCATTAGAGTAGCGGATTGCAGTCATTTTGTTTAAATTCACAATGATTCTGGTTGCACATGTACAGATCTCAGTATGTACACTCAACACATACATCCTGAAATGGAAATGGGATCAATCATATCATTTTAATGCAAGGCATTAGCTGAATTAAAACTAAGAAAAAACCTTACAAAAATCACACATACACACCAAAAAGAATATTGGCCATTCCTGCAATAAGTGACATTATGAGTGATCTGCAGAAGCAGGTTGAAAATTTATTGCTTTTGAAACACTTCTAGTCATCAGTTTCCACAGGGCATCCTTGAGCTCCAGGTTCCTCATGCTGTAGATGAGGGGGTTCAATGCTTGAATGGAGATGGAGACCAGGAGGTAGCTATTCAGGTGCAGACCCCTGGTGACTTTGGAGGTGATAAATGTGGTCAAAGGCATATGCAGGCATCTGCATGCTCTGATGGATAAATTCTGGGAGTCAGAGAGCATCTGGGGCATCCTTTTTAAGTGGGAGGGGATGCCATCCAAAAGGACCTGGTCAGACTTGAGAGGTGGGCCCTTGTCAACCTCCTGAAGTTCAACAAGGAGCAGTGCAAGGTGCTGCAACTGGTTCAGGAAAATTCCAAATATCAGTAGAGATTAGGTGATGAATGGATTGAGAGCAGCCCTGCCAAGAAGGACATCAGACTATTGGTGTTTGTCGAACTGGATATGATGTGTCAGGGTGCGCTTGCAGCCTAGAAAGCCAATCATATCCTGGGCTGCATGAAGAGAGCCCAGAAGGCTGAGGCTGGTTATTCCCCTCTTTGACTCAGCTCTCCTGAGACTTGACTTGCACCATGCAGTTCTGGGGCCCCAGTGTAACAAACACTTAGACCTGTTAGAGTGGATAAAGAGGAAGGCCATGAAAATGATCAAAGAGGTGAAATGGCTCTTCTACAAAGAAAGACTGAGAGTGTTGCGGTTGTTCAACTGGGAGAAGAGAAGGCTCCAGACATACGTTATTGCTCTCTTCCAGTAAATCAAGGGAACTTAAAAGGTAGACATATTACTATCACTATTATCATCATCATCATCATCATCATCATCATCATCATCATCATTGTCTGTATAGACAGGAGAAAGGGTTATGTGTTTGAACTGAAAAGGTATAGATTTAGATTGGATACAAGGAAGAAAGATGGTAGGATGAGAGTGGTGAGACATTTAAACAGGTTTCCCAGGGAAGCTGTGACTGTCCCATCACTGGAAATGTTGAAAGTCAGGTTAAAAAGGGCTTTCAGCAACCTGACATGCTGAGAGATTTTCCTGATTATTGCAGGGGGATTGGACTAGATAATTTAGAGTCTTGTTCCAACCCAAATCAGTTCAATACACTATCATTAACTGATTTGATTATTCAATGACTCTATCATGCTATGATCTACCTGCTGCTTTGAGCCTCAGGGAGATCAAAGCTTCCATTTGCTTTATGTATTCTAATGCTGTCTTTAGGCAACACCTGATCTATCTTTTTACATTATCTTTAAATGTCTACATACTGGGAAAAAAAAAAAAAAAAAAAAAAAGCTGATAAGAATATCTCTTGTTGGAGGTGAGCATAAATTAGGGAATGTTTCATCAATTAATAAGCTTTCTCATACTTTAGTTTGCTTGCAATTAAGAATCATTCTTAAGAATCATTCACTCTACCTGTGTGCAGCCTGTTCTCTAAGGAAAGCAGGAGGGAGTTGGGACAAAGGAACTACAAGGTGCAACTGCAGACTTGAATGGAGAAGTCTGATGTCAGGAGAACTGATGCAAGTCCTAGGAGATCAGTGAGAGAAATGGTGCGAGGTGGGGAGGTGAGGAGCAAGGTTGTCCTGCAGGGTCAGACTCCTACCTATCCAGACCTCTTTCAGAGAAACTCAGGTCTTTCTGTGTTCTAGTAAGTCCCAAGAGGTAATTGGTGGCAGGTCTATGAACTTCAGCTTCTGAGAGGATACTGATGAAATCTCTCAGAAAAGCAAACTTAGAAGCCAGACTCCAAAGATCTTCAAAGCACTGACTGGTCCTGCTGAGGGCCATTTCTCACAAAGCCCCATGGATTCCATAGGGCAGATAATTGGAGACCAGGATTACAGGTAGGCCAAGGCCCTGTGCTGGCCCCAAGGCTCTGAGGCTGAGAAAATGCTGTGTTTCTTTCATCAAGCAGAAAGGCCAAGCCCTGCTGCCAGGCCTGGGCTGAGAGGTCCCATCCCTCATGTGGGGGCTCTGGGCTCTTCCTCAGGCAGTGGGATGTGGTGTATGCAGTGCCAGGTTGTGTGACACCTCCTGGCCTCCATCAAGAGGTGCAAAGAGGAGATAAGGCCCCATTGCTAAGAGGACAACGTGTCTCCTCTTAGGCCTTGATGGCAGGGAGACCTGCCATAGGTAAGGTGACAAAGACCTTGGTTTTCCTGGCTAAGTCTAGCTTTGCCAGTGCCCTTGGCCATCTCCACTGCTGGCTGTCCTATGATGTCCCACACAAGTTCCCATTTCCCTTCAGTATGCAAACACCCATTTTGCTTTCCTACCTTGCTCTAATCTTGGCATTTCCATAGCTTCACTGATATATCTACCCTCCCTAGGTTTTCTTTCACATGATGTTTCCAACTACCTAGAAAAACTCCATCATCTTTCAAACTACCCTTCACAAATGCATGCTAAATCATCCTTCTTGTTTCCTGACTAAACAGAATGAACCTCACCATGATCTCCCAAGCCATATGGACTTCCTGCTGGCCTTTCAGCTCTTCAGTTAAGCACAACCAGGCCACATGCCTGCTGCTCTCCAGTCATACTCAGGCACAAGAGAATTGACAACCCACAGCCAAGTCTGCTTCTGCATGGGCCTTTCATTTTTGCTGTTTCCATTGCTGTTGGAAATTGTATTGTTGTTGTATTGCTGTTTCCATTTTTTTCTTGCAGCCTAAGATATGGTTGGCTTTCTGGGCTGCAAGTGCACTCTGCCAGTTCACATCCAAGTATTCAAACAGCAGTATCCCATGTCCTTCTCAGCACGGCTGTTCTCAATCCATTCATCACCCAATCTCTACTGATATTTGGAATGTCCCTGACCCAGGTACAGCACCTTCCACTTCTCCTTGTTGAACTTCAGAAGGCTGACAAGGGCCCACCTCTGAAGTCTGTCCAGTTCCCTCTGGATGGCATTCTCTCCCACTAGCATACCCTCCAGCATACAGTCAACTTGGTGCCATCAGCTAATCAGCTCAGGGTGTACTCAATTTCACTCTCAAATTTTTTAATGAATATATTAATAGTATAGGTCCCAGCCCAGATCCCTGAAGGATCCCACTCCTTACTGATTTCTACTTGGACCATAAGCCATTGGCTGCAACTTTTTGGATGTTTCCTTCTTTTGTCCAACTAACAGTCAATCCATCAAACACATGTCAAAGTCTTTATTGAAGTCCAGGTAGACGAGATTAGTAGCTCTTCCCTTGTATGATGAAGAATATCAAAGAATGTAACATAACAAAGGAGATCCTGTACGTGTAATTTAGGAAATTCTTTATTTTTACAAGATGTGTAAGTTTGTAGTTCTGTATATATATTGTGGGCGATCATGTCAAGGCCTCTAAAGAATATGACTAACATATTTCTATATATTTCTAGTATATTGAAGACTATGCTATACCTTTGGTGTGACATATCAAGCAATATTCTCACATTCAAGGAATAAATTGACACCATCAATGAGTACCTTAATCAAAGCAATTAACAGAAACAAAAATTCCAGTAGCGATTAAATAAAGCTTTTAATCCTTTTTTGTACCTCAGATGTCTGAGGCTTCCTTACAAAGATTCTGGTTTGCTCAGTGGCAGCTGGCTGCATCCTTCTTCAACAGAGAGGAGAGGAGAATTGAAACACAGGGCTGCTTTAGCTCACTGGATAACACAATTTTAGGACTGTTTGCTTCTACACTTTCAGTAAACACAAGTCCTTGCTGGGTGAACTCTTAGGTTGATGAGGATATTTATCTGGAGATTTGTGGAGAGATAATTTTCTTCTGAGGCCTGTAGCTCATCAGCTGAGATTTACTTCAGGTGGGACAGCCATGTGGGAGGCAAGAAAAACAAAGGAGCTTCTCTCCACTCCCACCATGGACAATGGCCCATGTGCAACACGTACACCCAGGTTTCCAAAATACTGAGCTGATACAGCCCATTGGGGGGTCCTTGGCAAAGGAATTAAATGCAAAGGGAGGGATCCAGTTGGAGGAGAGATACCAAATGAATGAGAGTCTGTGAATAAAAATAGATGGGATAGGCTGGACTTTGGTTTCTGGGGCCATTTCTGATGCCTTTGGGTATCTGAAAATTCTGCCTGGATCAGAAAAACATAACATAGGCCTTCAAAGTGACTGTCCCCCATTGGCAGTAGCAGCAAGAGGTAGAAGAGACATGGACTGGGACAGTTGCTGTTAATTTCCTTGTTGTGTGTTGACAAAAGAGTCCTCCTCTTTCTTGAACATCACCACAAGGATGAGGAATTCATATATCAGGCTTGGACATAGACCCCATGCACCTACATTTCAATGTGGGGCTCCCAAGATAGACTGGGATTAGTATCTACTGTCCTTAGCAGCGCCTGCACAAACAACTGTGTCCACTGGGCCTTCTTCTGCCTTTCCAGCTAGGGCAGAGGCAGAAGAAATGCTTCTCCTGCAGTGAGAGTCCAATGGTGCTGGGAGGAGTCATGGACACTTGCTGCCCTTTGCTACCAGAAGAGGCCCCTGTGCACCTCCCATGCTGGAAAGAGGAATTGTGTCTGGAAGGACATGTGGATTTCTCTGCTCCCTTCAGCCTCCAACAAGACAGGCTTCACTGTCTCAGAACTGTGGCTTTCTATGTCCTAGCTCCAGCTGTGCTCTTCTGGCTGCATCTCAAGTCTTCTTCTCTCCTTGCCTTACATCTTCTTGGATTGTGTTGCTTCACTGTCTTGCTCCAGACCCCTTATCCCAGGAGGATCAGGCTTTCCACTTCAGCCCTCCTTTCCCACTAGAAAGATTTTACCTTATATGCTGAGTCTGTCTGGACCCAGTTCATTTGGAGTTCATTTGGATGGAGTTCATTTACTCTGAAGTATCCAATGCTATGCTGGATCTCATTCTTAGCAGCAAGGTGAGGCTGGTGGGGAATGTGAAGCTCAAGGGCAGCCTGGGCTGCAGTGACCATGAATACGTGGCATAAAGGATACTTAGGGCAGCAAGGAGGGCACACAGTAAACTCCCAGTCCTGGACAGATTATGATCTGATCTGTTCTGTTATGATCTTCACTGATCTGTTTTGTAGAGTACCATGGGACAAAGTCCTGGAGGGAAGAGGGGTCCAGGAAAGCTAGTTAATCTTCAAGGATCACCTCCTCCAAGCTCAGGAGAAATGCATTTCAGCAAAAAGAAAGTCAGGCAAAAAAGCCAGGAGGCCAGCATTGCTGAACAAGGAGATGGTGGCCAAAGTGAAACACAAAAAGAAGCCTTCAGAGGTTAGAAGCAAGGACAGGCAACCTGGAAGGAATACAGAGATGTTGTCTAAGCAGGAAGGAATCAAGTTAGGAAAGCTAAGGCTTTGGTAACATTGAATCTGGAGAGGAAGGTCAATGGTAACAACAAGGGCTCTGCACTGAAAGTGCCAGCAGGACATGTATTTTTGGAAATGTCTGTATAAATTTATATTTGCATAGTGGGTAAGCTTCATCATATTGCAGGCATGTTTCCAAGACCTATGAAAAAAAATCCTGAGAGTTTGTAGACAACCTTCAAAATTCTGAAAATGAAGACTTACATGCCAGTCACAAAAATGTGTTTATCCATTCATTTAAATGTTTGCCTAGCAACTTCATGCATGGGTTGATTCAGTTGTGCACCCAGTGAGAGACACTGCCCTCCTTGGACAGCTGAAGCCCTCCAATTGGGTTGGGGAATGTGACCTGACACCTATGGACACCTTTCTAGAGCAAGAAGTTTTGGAGAAACAGGGTAGGCCAAGGCATCTCAGTTGAGACTATGGATTTCTCTCCTATGACTAGAAAGGGAAGCCTGAACAATTGAATTAAAGTTGTGGGATGTTAGAGGTGATCATGCACATCTCTGCTAGCATTGTAGTCACACATAATGTACTGTGCAGGAAAAGAAAAATGAGTGTGTCTAGGCACTGTGGAGTCTTCCTGAAGACACTGCTGTAGCCCATATATGCTGGGATTTGTGCAGACTTAGCTATTCAAAATAGGGCATTTGATTCACTTTCTCTCCTTCTTTCCCGTACTTTCAGCAAGTTTGATGACGACACAAAGCTCGGAGGAGTGGCTGATACCCCAGAGGGCTGTACTGCCATTCAGAGAGACCTCAACAGGCTGGAGGTCTGGGCCAAGAGGAACCTCATGAAGTTCAACAAGGGCAAGTGCAGGGTCCTGCACCTAGGGAGGAATAACCCCAAGCAGCAGTACAGGCTGGGGGCTGAACTGCGAGAGAGGGAGGGACCTGGGAATCCTGGTGGACAGCAGGCTGACCATGAGTCAACAGTGTGCTCTTGTGGCCAAGAAGGCCAACGGTATCTTGGGCTGCATTTGGAAGAGTGCTGCCAGCAGGTCGAGAGAGGTATGGCCCTGCTGAGGCCACATGTGGAGTATTGCGTCCAGTTCTGGTCTCCCCAGTAGAAGAGGGACATGGAACTACTGGAGCAAGTTCAGAGGAGGGCTACAAAGATGTTGAGGGGACTGGAACACCTTTTGTATGGGGACAGGCTAAGAGAACTGGGCCTGTTTATCCTGGAAAAGAGAAGACTGAGGGGAGACCTTATTAATGTATATAAATATCTGAGGGGAGGATGTTAAGAGGATGGAGCTGGTCTCTT
This sequence comes from Nettapus auritus, assembly GCA_011076525.1. Classification (NCBI taxonomy): domain Eukaryota; kingdom Metazoa; phylum Chordata; class Aves; order Anseriformes; family Anatidae; genus Nettapus; species Nettapus auritus. The sequence continues at coordinate 55,860 of MU014842.1, read as the reverse complement.
TTCAGTTTTGCCCACTGAGAGGATGAGAGGCGATAGGCACAAACTGAAGCAGAGGAGGTTCTGGCTCAATATGAGGGGGGCACTTTACTGTGAGGGTGACAAAGCCCTGAAACAGGTTGACCAGAGAGGATGTGGTCTCCTTCGCTGGAGACATTCAAAACCTGGCTGGATGCTATCCTGCACAATGTGTTCTAGGTGACCCTGCTCTTCAGAGGGGTTGGACTAGATAATCTCCAGAGGTCCTTTCCAACCTCAGCCATTCTGTTATTCTGTGATACTATGGGTGGATGACCACTGAAAATGGCCGCTCACAGAGGTCTCAGAGTCTCTTTCCTTGGAGGTAATCAAAGGATGTACAGATGCAGTCCTGGAAATCCTGCTCCAGCTAATGATCCTTGAAGGGGAAGGACTTGGACTGGACTCTTCCAGTCCTCATTCTTGGGTGATTCTGTAAAGACCAACAGCTTTACTAAGAATTTTTCTTTGGGACACCATGCTAGTTTGAGTCCTGGAGCCCATGGAGCAGAGCCTCTTTTTGAGCCTGAACTCTTACCTATGGTGTTTGCACCTCATGGGGTGAGTGTGCACACTGAGGGTTTTCACACTGGGGAGTGCATGCACACTGGGGGCAGTCTCAACATGAAGTGTGAGCACAACATGGGCCGTGTTCTCCCCGTGTTGGATCAGATCCTAGGTCCTGAGGCTGCTCCCAGGTGACCTCCATGCCCACTCCATGGTGGGAAGGGAGGGCAGCTGTCAGGGCAGAGCCAAGTAGCCTGATTCTCTTGCTGAGTCTATGCCCAGCACAGCAGTCAGCAGGATGGGGATGTGCCTGTGTGATGACATTTCCTCCTGCTCCTGCCCTTCTTGGCCCATTTACTCCTGGGTACCAGCTCATGGCAGAATTTTTAGTGGGTCAAAGCATGTCACCTCCTCTTGCTTCACAGGAGCTGCTCTCCTGGGCCAGGCCAGAGCACTTCTGAGGTGCGTACCTCTCATCAGCACTGACTTCTTGCTGGAGCTACTGGAAATTGTCTAAGAAGCAAGGAAAGTTCAGACGAGTTTTGTTTCCCTCTGCCAGCTGTTGGAGGTTATGGTACTGTGGATCTGTGCTGGGTTGCTGAGGACCTGCTGAACGTGTTTGCTGTCACTTTGTTTTATCTTCTTTGATCCCATTGGAAAACTTACCACCACCCAGCACTCAGAGGAACAGCACAGTTGTATGAAGGAGGTTGTGAGGGCAGACTTGCTTCCTTCTTAAGAAGAATTTTCTTTCTCATGCCATCCTCCATGCAAGTGAAGAATTCCTCCTGTGCCCCTGTTCTCCTGTCCAGCATATCCCAGTTCCTGACCACCTGCATCTCCTTTGTGCCAGGAACTGTGCAGGACAACGCAAGGGTCCAGGCCCTGGGGTCCTCACACAGCTCCTGCTGTCCCCCCACAGAGCAGCCTTCCCTGAGCTGATGCAGCCAAAAGCAGGCATTCCTTTCTCATCCATTCCTGCACCACACCCAGAGTGCCCTGCTCTTCTCCAGGGACTCAGCTGTTCCTCATGTGAGTGCATCTGCGCTGGCCTGGCTGGCTGTTCGTGGCCCCCTCCCTGAACTCCCCACAGGGCCCTGCTGCTGGTGGTGTTGTGTGGAGTGAGTGGGTTGTGGTGGCTGGGGGTCAGGGTAGAGATAGGAGTCGTTGTACATATGTATCCCCCTCCATAGGGACCTGTGATAGTTGTAGCAGTTCAGGGCAATCACAGGGAATTTCAAGTGGCTCAGACCATGTCCTTAGATCCCGGCTCTGGTTCTTCATTGAAGGGGACATGAGCCATTCCTCAGGCTCCCTTCCCTGCAACTTCTGTGTCTCTGCTGCCTCTCATGGGACAACAGAGTCCTAATTAGCTCAGGTAGTTTTCCACTTAGCCCTTTGGGTGATTCCACGTGGCATTCTGAAGTTGCATTTTCTGCCCACCCCTAGAAACAGTCTGTCTGTGAATAATCCCTGTGCTCTCCTGGGAAGGAATCAGTGTGACATCAGCACCTGACACGAGCTGGACAGTCCCAAGCAGATATGTCCTGACCATTCCCATCTCCAGTGGCTCTGGGCACACACACGTGAGAACTAGGTCCAGCCCACATTCCCTAGCAAATCACCCGATGATCTCATCTGCACAGGGAGAACACAAGCTTAACAGCAGGCCCTTTTAAGGTTCGATTTCTGGAGAGTATTCATGACTCCAGAAGAAGGAAAAAGATCTGAAACTTCAGACACAGCATTGAAGACATCGCCTTTTACTATAGAGAGGTCAAAAAGGGGTACAGCTCTGACATTACATTTAAAGATGGCTTCTGGGACAGAAGGACTGGGTTTGTACCTCTGGAGGAGTGAGACAAATCCAGACATTCAAACAGGGTAGTCAGAAAAAATGTCCAAAGCACAAGAGTTGCCTGAGAAAACAAACAAACAAACAAACAAACAAACAAAAACAACATAAAAGTGAATAACTATGGGTGGCTTACTCTTGCTGAAGTACTGCCAACAGAATCAGTTTCTTCAGGGAATCCTTCAGCTCCTTGTTCCTCATGCTGTAGATGAGGGGATTCAGTGTTGGAGGCACCACTGAGTACAGAACTGCCACCACCGGATCCAGGGATGAGGAGGAGATGGAGTGTGGCCTCAGGTAGGCAAATGTGCCAGTAATGATGAACAGGGAGACCACGGCCAGGTGAGGGAGGCACATGGAAAAAGCTTTGTGCCGGCCCTGCTCAGAGGTCATCTTCAGCACAGCACTAAAGGTCTGCACATAGGACAGTACAATGAAAACAAAACACCCAAAAGCTAAACAAAGACTAACTGTAATTACCCAAAGTTCCCTGAGGTAGGCATCTGAGCAGGAGAGCTTGAGGATCTGGGGGATTTCACAGAAGAACTGGTCCAGGGCATTGCCTTGGCACAGTGGTATGGAAAATGTATTGGCAGTGTGCAGCATGGAATAGAAAAAACTACCACCCCAGGCAGCTGCTGCTATTTTGGCACAAGCTCTGCTGCTCATAAAGGTTATATAGTGCAGGGGCTTGCAGATAGCAACATAGCGGTCATAAGCCATGACAGTGAGAAGGGAATATTCTGCTCCAAGCAAGAAAAAGAGAAAAAAGACCTGGGCAGCACATCCTGAGTAGGAGATGGTCCTTATGTCCCACAAAGCAATGGTCATGGCTTTGGGGACAATGGTTGAGATGGAGCCCAGGTCAAGGAGGGCGAGGTTGAGGAGGAAGAAGTACATGGGGGTGTGGAGGCGGTGATCGCAGGCTACGACTGTGAGGATGAGGCCATTGCCCAGGACGGCAGCCAGGTAGATGCCCAGGAAGAGCGCGAATTGCAGGAGCTGCAGCTCACGTTTGTCTGCAAACGCCAGGAGGAGGAACTCGTTGGGGAAACTGCTGTTCGACATTTGCTTCTTTTGGGACAAAAAGGCCTGTCCAAGGTGGAGAAATACAGGGTAGATTTCTGTGAGCAAAGCTACTCCATTTCTCACAGAAATCCACCACAATGCCTGTGTCCTTTTAGGAAAACCTTTGTGCAGCTCCCTTTTCCTGAGCTCTGTTTTTTATAAAGCTGAGACTGACAATACAGCAAGGACTCTGCTCTGGATTCCAGAAGAGCAAGTCCTGCCCTACAGCAACAGGTAAATAGCAATACAGAGGGAGTCTCAATTAATCCACTTGTTATAATAAAGTGTTTCAACATTGTTGCTCCTGGTTAACCTGACTGCAGAAGAGAGCTGTGAGAATTTTGTTTTGTTGAATTTATTCTAGTGGCCCCACCACACATGAGGAGGTCTTTTAAGGAAAAAAAAAAATAAAAATCTGCTGTGATCAAACTGAAATCTTGTGGGTCCTGAGAGGCAAAGGGACTGTCTCTTAGTGCCAATGGTGGACAGCCAGTCTGTCCATCACTCCTAGACTCAGGTGCCCTGTGCTGGCAGCTCTTTCAGGATGGGATGATGATTACACCCAGATGTTCCCCTGAGAAGTACCTGAACACTTCTGAAAGCAGAGGAATCCAGTTTGAAAGTGCGAATCAACAACTCCCCATCCCATGTCGGTGTAACTGAGTAGGACCTAAGCTCTCCCTCCCAGCCAGGGACACAGAGGGCTCATTGCAGATGCTCACAGACACCATCCAGCAGCATTTCCATCACCTTAGCAGTGAGCTGTCTTCTGCATTGGGCTCTTAGATAGCAAAGCTGACTTGGGAGAGATGTGCCCTTGTGGACGGCAGGCTGCAGCCCAGCAGGACAACCCAGGGAAAGAGAGAGATGTCCTGAAGATGGGGTGTCCTGCAGGGAGTCTCAGCTCGTTTCCAGCCCCACACACTGCAGGGCCCAGAGCTCACAGGGTTTTGTGAGGACAAAGACAGCAAGGACAGATGGGGAAATATGATTAAAAGTCCCAGTGCTCTTGCCAAGGGAGTCAGGACAGGGACAGACAGATGGCACTGGGCCATTTCTCCTCCCTGCAGTTGGTCTGCCACTAGTTCTGAAACCCCCTGGCCTTGAAGGCAGAAGCTCTGCTGGTTGGCAGAGTAGAGCAGGAGGTCGATGCAGTGAAGGTGCCTGCACTGCAGGCAGGGCAGGGAGTGACTTAATTCACCCCTCCCTTGGTGTTTGGGGCAGCAGTTCCCTTTCCATCCCTGCCAGGTCTCTGCTGTCTGGCAGCATCTCCTCTCTGCCATCGCTCACAGACCCAGTCCCACACATTGTATGCTCAGCTCTGCCCTGAAGACACCTCTAGTCCCAGGGTACTTTTCCGGAGCATTTTCATGAGAAAACTCAAAGTACAGAACAATTCACTTCAAGAATCCCTTTCTGTCACCTTCCTCTTGAAGATTCCCTTCTGATATGCCATGGGGGGGGGGAGGGGGGGGTGCTGTGAAACTGTAAGCAGCCTGCCCCAGGAAGCAGCCTCTGGGCACCAACAGGAATCTGAGCTACTGTGCCCTGCCCTGACAGAAGGGTTCCTTCCACCCACACCTTCTCCCTGCAGTGTTCTGGGCAGCTCCCCGGGCAGGCTAAATGCTGAGCCTGGCAGGCAGCAGAGGTCCGGCCCCTGCACACAGCCCCTGGGGCACAGCAGGGACCCTGCTCTGCACCACAGCCCTGGCCACCCCTGCCTGAACCCCAGCCGCACAGCCTGTAGCTGTCCTCCTCCAGAAGGAACCATTGTGTCCTCTGCCTCTGACAGCTTTGGCAGGTAATCCCTGCTCTGGAACTCATCATTCTCCTCTGATCCAAAGGAACTCTGAGAGTCCTCCTGAAAGATACCATAGGCTTCAGGATTTGCCAGCAAATCTGGAGATGGCACCAGGAACAACAGCTGCAGTGCCCTGCAGCCAGAGACTTACCGTGTTCAGGGCTGTGAAGATTTCTCCCACACTGAGCTCTCAGCATGCCTCCCTCTACACTGCCTTTAACATCTCTCTCGCTTCTCTCAGCCACCCTTGTCCCCTGCAGGCAGTGCCCCCAGCCCTGCTGCGCTGTGCAGAGGAGCTGCTCCTGGGCACAGCTGTCTCTCTGCAGTGCTGCCCGCTTGCCAGGAGCTCCCCTTGGGCCCAGGAGCCCGGCCCAGCTCAGCAACAGGGGGAGCTCTTGACAAATCCCTGGGCCTCTGGGGGAATCAACTTTGAAGCTGACTGAAGCAATCACTGATGTTCCTTCCCTTCACTGGGGAAGGAAACTCATTTCCAGCACTGTCATTCCTCATATCAGAAGAAGTATGAAGTCCAAGAATCACCTTTCCATGCCCTCGTTTTAGGCAGAACACCCATGCAAGGACAGGGAGGTATCTGCCTTTCCCCAATGAGGGAAGTTTTTCATCTGAGTCAACCAAGGTAGCTCTTTGCAATCCAGAGTATAGAAGGGGCTTTAGCTGCCTCTCCCATGCCTCACAGAAGCCCACAGGAGCTGGGATTCCTCTTGCCTTTGTTCACGTGGGCACAAGCCAGACATCTGCATGTAAGCTGCATCTCAGCTCCCAGCACATTTAATGGAGGTGGAAGGCAGGAGGAAGCTGTTCAGATGCAGATCCCTGGTGACATTGGAGGTACTAGAGTGACATTTGAGTGACATATGTGATGTCAGATTTGTCTGGGTCATAAACAGAAATGATAAGAGGAAACTGCTAGCAGCTGTAGCCCAATGGAAAAGAAGTAAAGGCAAGATCTACACAGCCTCTCAAAACTTTATTGCTCCCAGTTCCATTTAGATACGGAATGTAGATGTGAAATATGCCAATATAAACATGTTTGGGGGATATAATATCTCAATTTAAGTTATTGGGAGGACATGCATTTTTGGAAATATCTATATAAATTTATATTTGCATAGAGGGAACATGTCCTCATCTTGCTGGAACACATCCCAGACCTATGAAAAATATCATAAATCTTCTAGACAAACTACAGAATTCTGAAAACAAAGACTTCTTACACACCAGTAAGAACAACAACACAACAACATATTTATTTCACTGAATCACTGAATGGTTGAGGTTGGAAGGGCCCTCCAGAGATCATCTAGTCCAAACCCCCTGCTCAAGCAAGATCACTTAGAGCATGTTACACAGGATCACATCCAGGCGGATTTTGAATATCTCCAAAGGAGACTCCACAGCCTTTCTGGGCAGTCTGTTCCAGTGCTCTGTCACACGAATTGTAAAGAAGTTCTTCCTCATATGACAATGAAACCTCCTGTCATTCAATTTATACCCCTTACCCCTTGTCCTAACACTCACAACCACTGAGTTTGGCCCCATCCACTTTACATTGTCCCCTCAAGTTTTTATAAAGGTTGATAAGATCCCCTCTCAATCTCCTCTTCTCTAGGCTAAACAGATCCAGCTTGCTTAGTCTTTCCTCAAGGACAGATGCTCCAATACCTTAATCATGTTTGTGGCTTCACACTGGCCCCTCTCTAGAAGTTCTATGTCCCTCTTTTACTGGGGATCCCAGAAATGGACACAATACTCCATGTGTGGCCTCACCAGGGCTGAGCGGAGGGGGAGGATCACCTCTTTCAAACTGCTGTCCATACTCCTCCTGAGGCTAGGATCCCATGGCCTTCTTGGCAACAAGGGCACATTGCTGGCTCATAGTTAACTTCACCATGACCCCCACTTCCCTCTCCGCAAAGCTGCCCTCCAGCAGGTCAGACTCCAACCTGTACTGGTGCCCAGGGTTGTTCCTCCCCAGGTGCAGGACCCCGCACTTGCCCTTCTTGAACCTCATGAGGTTCCTTTCTTCCCAACTCTCCAGCCTGTCCAGGTCCTTCAGAGTGGCCGCACAGGCCTCTGATGTGTCAGCCACTCCGCCAAGCTTTGTATTGTCCACAAACTTGCTTAGCGTGTGGTCTGTCCCTTCGTCTAGATCATTGATGAAAAAGTTGAATGGCCCTGGACCCTGTACTGACCCTTGGGAGACACCAAGGTACCCACCTTCTTTAGCTGAGCACTAATATTTTCCTCAGTCTTCCTTTTGCTGCTGATATATTTGAAGAAGCCCTTCTTGTTATCCTTGATGTCTCTTGCTAAATTTAATTCTAACTTGGCCTTGGCCTTCCTCATTGCATCCCTGCATTCTCTGACAATGTTCCTAAATTCCACCCAAGTTGTCTGTTACTTCTTCCACATCATGTATGCTTTCTTCTTCCGTTTAAGTTTTTCCCAAGAGCTCCTTACCCATCCACGCAGTTCTCCTGCCCCCCTTGCTCGACTTCTTTCTTGTAAGGATGCACCAATCTTGAGCTTGGAGGAAGTGGTGTTTGAATATCAGCCAGCTCTCCTGGACCCCCTTTCTTTCTCGGGCCCTGGCATAGGGTATTCTTCCAATTAGGTCCCTCAAGAGCTGTCGGCCCTGAGGCCTTGGATACACCTCAATGGAGCCCAATGGCACAGAGCAAGTGACGTTATGGTCAGGTGCTGTGCTGCGGAGATGGGCTGGGCTTCTGGGCCCAAGGGGAGCTTCTGGCAAGCAGGCAGCACTGCAGAGAGACAGCTCTGCCCAGGAGCAGCTCCTCTGCACAGCGCAGCAGGGCTGGGGGCTCTGACCTCAGGTGGCACGGGGAGTGGAGAGAAGGAGAGAGGGGTTGGAGGCAGTGAGGAGTGCAACAACAGGGCAGCCTGTGGCAGGACAGATCTGCAGGCTCTTGGCACCGTGAGTCTGGCAGCAGGGCAATGCAGATGCAGTTCCCAATGAGGTCTTCTACAGATGGCATATCTGATGCCTGATATCATCTTCAGGATAGTTCTCTCTGTTACTCCAGCAAAGAGTAGAAGATGCTTTAGAGAATGGAATTTATGATCTGATTTGCTCAAAAGGAACACCAAGGGTGCATTCTGTGCTTTCAGATTCCTGCAGTGAAGGGGAGGTAGGGATGGGGTCTGTGAGTATGGACAGAGAGGATAACCCGCTCAGAACCCGCTCCCAGCAGGGACATGGGGAGGCAGCACGGACATGGGCAGGTGGTGAGAGGGAGCTGCTGCCAGAAATGCTATGCCCATCCCCTGCTGGGCAGACGCCTTCCCTGGGACACCCCCTGCTCTCCTCTCCCACCAGCAGAGCCTCTGCCCTCAAGGCCCCGCTGACTCCAACATGAGCTGCCTCCTCTGCAGGCAGAGCTGCAGCACAGGAGGGTCTGCTGAGTGTCTGTCTGTCCCTCCTTGGCCTTGCCTCCCCTGGCAGCAGCATGCTGGCATTCCTTTGGGCTTCTCCACCTGGTCGTGCTGCTGCTGTTCTTGTTTCCAGGCTGGCAGGGGATGGGGCTTTCAGATGCACGTGGTGTGAGCCCTCAGTGTGCTTGGCTGGTAGAGAGGTAAAGGAACAGGGTGTGGGGTCTGGAGATGTGCCCTTTGAACCTGGATTCCTTTGCTCCCAGCATTGTCATGGTTTTGTAGGCACTGGAATGGGCACCACAGGGAAGCGGTCACAGCACTGAGGCTGCCAGAATTCAGCAAACATTTGGACAACCCCCTCAGGCATATAGACCAATTTTTGGGTGTTCATGTACTGACTCAGTGGTGGGATTTGGTTATACCTGTGGGTCCTTTCCATATCAGGATATTCTATGATTCTATGCCTCCATGAAACTCTGAGTGCAATTGTCCTGCACCACAAAGTGATGCCAGCACAGGTCAAATGAGACCAGCTTTGTCAGTTCTCTCTGAAGGACACTGCACTGAAGGCACCATCCCCTTGTGTCTGAGGATCCACAAGGTTTCATTTGAAATGCCCAGGATTTATGCTTTAGAAAATGTCCTCAGGAGTGGGGTGGGCAGCTGGACAGAAAACACAAAAATAAATCCTCGCAGCCCTGCTGTGTGGTTGGGTGAATTGTGGGTAACAATATGGAAATGTTCTTTATTATCAGGTGGTTAAATCTGAGATTACCCCATGTTCCTCTTTACCTCTGCTTGTGGGGCAGGGCTGATTCCTGCATTGCCAACGGCAGATTCCGCTGCTCCCAGGGACACCCTCAGGCAGAATCAAGCTGAGCACATGAAAGTGACCAGCGACCTGCTAAATATCTGCCTGAAAGGGGAAAATTGTTTTCAGGGGGGTTATATGAGAAATAGAACAAGTTTTTCTCAGCTATGTCTTCTTCTGCAGTACAGAAAGCAGCCTGCATTCAGGCGATATATGAAAGAGATGAATTCAGGAAATCCGCAATGTTAGCTCCTATTGTCCCAGTTCGATTAACCCCTCTCATCCGTGGACTCCCTGATTGTCTTAAGATGTTTGTAGCAAATACCCAAGATCACCTACTAGCTGCTCATAGGGATGATGAACGTGGTTGGAGGCAAAATCCAAACTCCCCCACTCCCACCTGGAGTGAATTTGTACAACACATAGATAAGTACGGATGCCAAATGGGCTGGATTAGTTCATCCAGTATTAAGTCCCAAGACCACTCGGCGAGTCCGCCAAGTCCACACTCAAAATCCCAGATACCCCAAATTCAAAGAGAGGTTCCAATTTAACAAAGAACAGTGTGAGTTGTGATGAAAGGCCCTAGCTTTGGGTGCACCCCGACCATTCTTGCATGGTGCCTCTGTGGAGGACCTCTGTACGTTAGTCCGATTTCTGGGTAAGAAAAATATTCCAGATGGGAAGAACTGCCTACTAATTGACAAAGCAGATTCTCAGCAAAAAAAAACGCCTATCCCCGGGGAGGGCAGTGAGCCGCCCTGCTCGGCAGGTATTAGCAATTCAATGGCTCTCTAATGAACACTCTGACCCTATCATTGCCATTCCCGTTGGACCCCGAAAAATACTGGTAATTTTTCTTATTGACACCAGGACCCAAGTGTCAGTATGTACCACCTTTTTGAGAACTGCTTACACCAGCTGGTTAGCATGGTTACACAGATGTTCTCTGAAACAATCTCTGCGCATGCCATGGGATGCAACTGGGTTATTGGGAACAGGATTGGGTATATTAAATAGCATTGATGCTGAGGTCCTAATGAGTAGAATAACTGCTACTACAGATGACCTAAGAAAATTGGAACAACCAATAAAATCATCCTTATTGGCCTTAGGAGTTTTACAACATTGGGAACAAATTGAAGAAAATGATCATCAATTAATTGTAAATGCCCTTGGAAAATCTCAAGGCAATATCTCCCTTGCCTTGAGCTGCATCCAGGCGCAGTTATGGATACAATCCGTAGCAGCAGCTATTATTAGAGAGGGAGAAGGAGGAACTTTGCCCACTGAAATTCGAAAACTGATTTGGGATAATGCTTCAGAATTTGAAAAGGAGTTTCAAGCATGGTGGCAATTAGTCAACTTTACCTATTATGCAGAAAATGATAAAATTGTTGCCTTTATACTTACTATAAGTAACCCCACTATTTACAATGCATATCCAATCATTGCATTAGGACTCAATCATGATGGAACTATACTTTATCCAAAGGAGCAAAAAAGTGTGGGCCCATCAAAAGGGAGGAAAGTGGCAAACAATTGATGTGAATGCATGTATTGTGCATGAACAAAAAAGGCTTAATCTGTGAGAGGAACACACTCGAAGCCCAAGACATTTGTCTTGACACTGAACAAAATATTTGCCACTTTGAGATACATCCTAATGAAACCCTTGAAACTGTACTTGTATATATTAGGAAAGGTTGTGTTTGCATGAGAACTCGTTGTGATTCTATAGTCATAGATAATACTATTGTAGATACCAGTAATTACTCTGATGTTTGTGTTTTTAATTTTACCAAAATTCTAGGATGTGATTTTAGTTACTCAGCTCCTGTCACCTCTTTTCAACTGATTGCATCCAATTATATTCTGATTCATGATCTGCTGCCTACCCCTATTGGAATGAACCTCACCTTGGTGAAGAAATTGTTGATACACGAGGACTTGAAGTGGCTGACACTTTGTTTGGATGGTCACCAGCTGCCATGGGAATCTTCAACAAGATACTTCCCCCTGTTGTTGTTCTGTTACTACTCACTGTATTATGCTTTATATTAACAATTAGTTTGTATGTTAAACGCTGGATTATGATAAAACATTTAGCATCCCTATACAATATACATACACTCGATAAACCTCGTCTGGAGAATGTATGTGATATCCCTGACATATTCCAAATGTCGTGAAGCTTGAGTGACTATAGTCACGGGGTGGATTATGTGGTGCAATTGCCTAAAGTAACTAGGAAAATAAAACTAACATTCACATTTTGAAGAAAATGTACAGCATTGAAGAGGCTTTCAGGGTAGGGTGCAGCTGCATTATCTGAGTGTTCCCTAGGCTTCCAACCTTAGATGCTATCGCGCTGGGGGAACCTGGTGTGCTGGCTCTAAGGAACAGCATGGAGCGTAGAGTGGAGTGGAGACACCACGGCTAGGCTCTGTGATCAGGTGGGGACTCGATTGTTCTTGTGCACACCGAGACCGATAAGCAGCACTTTTTGCTACCCTGAGCCAACAACCTGTCAGGTTTTGACAAATGCTGTACTCTAGTGTACTTTTGCTCATTATAATATCATTATAATACCAAAACACACCTCCATCCCAAAAGCTATCTGCCTCCAAGGTGCCACCACCCCTCACTGAGCATGTGCTCTGAATTTCTCGGAGCCTATTACTTTAAACAGAGACGGGAAAACTTTTCACCAATCATAACTAAGATATGCTTGACTAGAGTCACTCAAGCTCCACCTAAAAGATAGAAAATAATATAAATTGGCCTAAGAGAGAGGGGATGTTAGGGAAGATACCATTGTTAGGGAAGACACCGTTGTCAGGGGAGATACCATCCCGAGGGAATACATCATCCCGAGGACCTCCTGACTCCTGGGATCAGTCGATGGGCTGAGCCTCTCTTCCCCACCCCCCCCCATTGGTACACCTTTGGTGAGATTCGAACACTTGATTATACTTGTGTCTCCACGGAAACTTAGAAATCTCTACAGAGTCTTAATGCCTTTTAATGCTTTAATTTCCAGGCTGTGCACCTGTTTATTCATGCATGCTAGCTTGCTTTTGCAGACAGTCACTATCGCCGGCAATCAAAAGAACCTGTGTACCTGTTACTGTAATAAATTGCACTTGATTGTATTGTTCCTAGCCATGATAGTTCTTACTGAATGCGACTAGAGTAAGGGCGGTTATACGTTATTGGTGAATCCGTGACCATGAGAGTTAAGTGCTCTGAATCCAACCAGACCCATATCGGTTAATGCAGTATTGGTGAATCTGTGATTGTGATAGTTCAGTATCCTGAATCTGACCGGGCCCATAACGATTAATCAGCAACTAAGTGCTAAGGGTGGTTATACATTATTGGTGAATCCGTGTTGTTCAGTGCTCGGTGCTCTGAATCCAACCGGAACCATAATGGTTAATCTGCTTTCCTGAATCCAACCGGACCCATAATGGTTAATTAGCTATACCCCTTTAACGCGACACCATCCTGTTAACAAGTAGTAACAGGGTTTCTCACAAAATATCAGGAAAATAATTTGAAATTGTCTTTATTACTACTTTTTCAAACATGTGATAGTATTATTTTTATTTAAAGATGTTTTTTCTTATCCTCCTACCTGTTGATTTTTATTTTGACCCAGTCATCTGTGGTACTTTAAGAACTAATCTTCCTGTGCAGAGAAAGTCAATAAAGAAGCCATGAGATCTTCACTGGTCTCAGGTCCTGTCTCTTCCCATCTCCTCTGCAGTAGGGGGAGCATCCCCAGCACGGAGGAGGGGCTCAGGGCCAAGAGCCCAGCTGCCACATTGAGAAGAGGCCCTAGTGGCCCTTGGGACTGCCCCTCACTACTAGGTATGGGGCAGAATGCAGCCTCATGTACCTCCATTTCCTGATCCATGGCTGGCCCCATCCCAGGGGTTTCTGGGGAGGCCCAGAGACGCCTTTCTCCCAGCAGCTGTGGTGCCTTGCGAGGGGCTGGGATTGTGGTGGCTGTGACCAGAGCCCTGCAGCAGCCTGTGGTGGGCACTGCCCTGGGGCCAGCCCAGCCTGTGCTGCTGGGCTGGGCTGGGCTGGGGAGAGGGCAGGGAGGTGGGGGAGAGGTGGGCAGGGGCTGGGCTGGGCTGGGCAGTGCCCGGCAGAGGGCAACAGCAGCATCAGTGCTTGATGGGAGCATGCAGGGGAGGGCTCACAGCAGGGCTTAGTGCTGCAGAGCCAGGGCTGCGCAAAGCCCAGAGCTGCAGGGTGTGGTGGTTTTACCGTGCTAGGCAACTGACCCTCACCACAACAGCTCTCTCACTCCCCCTCCTTAGAAGAGGAGGGGAAGAAGTAAAGGAAACTTTAAAGGAGACTTCCGATGTCGCGATGACGCGTTCTGCAGCGGAGCGGGGGATGCGGACAGGCAGGGCTATTTTCCCGGCATCGAGGCCACTCGAGGCAGCCAAGGGAGCCGCCATGCCCCAGCAGCCCTCGTGAGGGACACTGACGAGGTGTAGGCGGAGCCAACAGCGCCCCCTCCCTGGCCGTTCAAAGGCAGCCCCTAGGGAGCAGGAGCGACCGGGAGTGCAGTGACCAGGACAGGCAAACAGGGCCCGGCGGGTCAGAAAGGTGGGGCACGGCAGTTTGCGCAGCAGTTCGCGCAGAGCAGGGAGGGCAGAGAGATTCCCCCGCTCCTAAGAACAACTCATCTGACGGCTTTCTACCACTAGCTAAGCTGCGATGGTCCACACTAGGCAGAGAGCTTGCTCTACAAAGTCTCTAGTCACCCAGACAGACGGCCTGCTCCAAAATGCGGCAGTTCAGGTCTCTGGGTGCAGGGACTGTCAGAGCCTGCAGCTGTCATCTGAAGGAGGCAAAGATACTGTGTGTGTGAGGTGCGAGCAGGTGGATGACCTGGTCCGCCTGGTGGCAGAGCTCAAGGAGGAGGTAGAGAGGTTGAGGGCCATCAGGGAGTGCGAACTGGAGATAGACTGGTGGAACAACTCCCTGCAAGGCCTGAAGGAGAGGCACTGGAGTGAGACTCCACAGATGGGGGTGGATCCCCTGCCCTGTTGCTGTTGGGCAGAGAGAGGGGACCTAGGAGTTGAGGAGGAATGGAGACAGGTCGCTGCTCAACGCTGCAGGAAACACCCGACCCCCACCCCCACCCCACCCCCTGCTACCTGCCCCACCTTCCCAGGTGTCCTTATCCAACAGATTTGAGGCCCTGGAGCTTGAGAGAGCAGTGGAAGAGGATGTGGTAGAAAGATTACCCAGGAAGACTAGGGTGAGGAAGTCTGCTCCACACCTCAAGACTGCTTCCACCAAGAAGGAAAGAAGGGTGATCGTTGTGGGCAACTCCCTTCTCAGGGGAACGGAGGGCCCTATCTGTTGGCCTGACCCTACCCGTAGGGAGGTCAGCTGCCTCCCTGGGGCCAGGGTCAGGAATGTTGCCAGAAAAATTCCCAGCCTGGTTCGCCCCTCCTATTACTACCCACTATTGATAGTCCAGGCTGGCAGTGATAATACTGATGAGAGAAGCCTGAAGGCTATCAAACGGGACTTCAGGGGGCTGGGATGGTTAGTGGACAGAGTGGGAATACAGGTGGTGTTTTTGTCCATTCCTACAGTGGCGGGGAGGGGTTCAGAGAGGACACGCAAAGCCCACCTGATAAACACGTGGCTCAGAGGATGGTGCCAACACAGAAGTTTTGGGCTCTTCGACCACGGGGCGCTTTACTCAGCACCCGGCCTGATGGCTGCAGACAGGTCTCAACTATCTCCATGGGGAAAAGGGATCCTGGCCCAGGAGCTGGCAGGGCTCTTGAGAAGGCTTTAAACTAGGTAAGAAGGGGGACGGGGATGAAATAAACACTTGTTGGAGGTGTGCCAGGGGGAACAATGTCAAGGCTGGGGGAGAAGGCAAAGGCTCAGCTGAAGTGCATCTACACTAATGCAAGCAGCATGGGGACCAAGCAGGAGGAGCTGGAAGCCATTGTGCAGCAGGCAGGCTATGACTTGGTTGCCATCACGGAAACATGGTGGGATTACTCTCATGACTGGAGTGCTGCAATGGCTGGCTATAGGCTCTTCAGAAGGGACAGGCAGCACAGAAGGGGTAATGGAGTGGCTCTCTATATTAGAGAATGTTTTGATGTCATTGAACTTGAGTCTGGGAATGGTAAGGTGGAGTCGCTATGGGTTAGGATCACTGGAAAGGTCAACAAGGCAAGCATCCTGTTGGGGGTTTGTTATAGACCCCCAGATCAGGATGAGGAGACGGATGAGGAGTTCTACAGGCAGCTGGCAGTATTTGCGAAATCCTCAGCGCTTGTTCTCGTGGGGGACTTCAACTTTCCTGACATATCCTGGAAGCACAACACAGCCCAGAGAAAGCAGTCTAGGAGGTTTCTGGAGAGCGTGGAAGATAGCTTCCTGACGCAGCTGGTTAGTGAGCCTACCAGGGGTGGTGCCCCACTAGACCTTCTCTTCACAAACAGAGAAGGACTGGTGGAGGATGTGATTGTCGGGAGCTGTCTTGGGCAGAGTGACCATGAAATGGTGGAGTTCTCTATTCTTGGCGAGGCCAGGAAGGGGACCAGTAAAACCACTGTATTGGACTTCCGGAGGGCTGACTTTGTGCTGCTGAGGACACTGGTTGGCAGAGTCCCTTGGGAGGTGGTTCTGAAGGGCAGAGGAGTCCAGGAAGGCTGGGCGCTCTTCAAGAGGGAAATCTTAATGGCGCAGGAACGGTCTGTCCCCACGTGCCCAAAGACGAGCTGGTGGGGAAGAAGACCAGCCTGGCTGAACAGAGAATAGTGGCTTGAGCTTAGGAGAAAAAAAGAGGGTTTATAATCTTTGGAAAAGTGGGCAGGCCACTAAGGAGGACTATAAGGATGTTGCGAGGCTGTGCAGGGACAAAATTAGAAAAGCCAAAGCTCATCTGGAGCTCAATCTGGCTACTGCTGTTAAAGATAACAGAAAATGTTTTTATAAATACATCAACACAAAAAGGAGGACTAAGGAGAATCTCCATCCTTTACTGGATGCGGGGGGAAACTTAGTTACAAAGATGAGGAAAAGGTGGAGGTGCTTAATGCCTTCTTTGCCTCAGTCTTTAGCGGCAATACCGGTTGTTCTCTGGATACCCAGTTCCCCGAACTGGTGGAAGGGGATGGGGAGCAGGATGTGGCCCTCACTATCCACGAAGAAATGGTTGGTGACCTGGTACGGCACTTGGAAGTGCACAAGTCGATGGGGCCGGACGGGATCCACCCAAGGGTACTGAGAGAACTGGCAGAGGAGCTGGCCAAGCCGCTTACCATCATTTATCAACAGTCCTGGCTATCGGGGGAGATCCCAGCTGACTGGCAGCTAGCAAACATGACGCCCATCTACAAGAAGGGCCGGAGGACTGACCCGGGAAACTACAGGCCTGTCAGTTTGACCTCAGTGCCAGGGAAGCTCATGGAGCAGATTATCTTGAGAGTCATCACGCAGCACTTTCAGGGTAAGCAGGCGATCAGGCCCAGTCAGCATGGGTTTATGAAGGGCAGGTTCTGCTTGACGAACCTGATCTCCTTCTATGACAAAGTGACGTGCTGGGTGGATGAGGGAAAGGCTGTGGATGTGGTCTACCTTGACTTCAGCAAGGCTTTTGACACCGTTTCCCACAGCATTTCCCTCAAGAAACTGGCTGCTCTTGGCTTGGACTGGCGCACGCTTCGTTGGGTTAGAAACTGGCTGGATAGCCGGGCCCAAAGAGTCCTGGTGAATGGAGTCAAATCCAGTTGGAGGCCGGTCGCTAGTGGCGTTCCCCAGGGCTCGGTGCTGGGGCCAGTCCTCTTTAATATCTTCATCGATGATCTGGATGAGGGGATCGAGTGCACCCTCAGTATGTTTGTAGATGACACCAAGTTAGGTGCGTGTGTTGATCTGCTCGAGGGTAGGAAGGCTCTGCAGGAGGATCTGGATAGGCTGCACCGATGGGCTGAGGTCAACTGCATGAAGTTCAACAAGGCCAAGTGCCGGGTCCTCCACCTGGGGCGCAATAACCCCAAGCAGAGCTACAGGCTCTGAGACGAGTGGTTGGAGAGCTGCCAGGCAGAGAAGGACCTGGGAGTGATGGTTGACAGTCGGCTGAATATGAGCCAGCAGTGTGCTCAGGCGGCCATGAAGGCCAACAGCATCCTGGCCTGTATAAGAAACAGTGTGACCAGCAGGGCTAGGGAGGTGATCGTCCCCCTGTACTCGGCTCTGGTGAGGCCGCACCTCGAATACTGTGTTCAGTTTTGGGCCCCTCGCTACAAGAAGGACATCGAGGTGCTTGAGCGAGTCCAGAGAAGGGCGACGAAGCTGGTGAGGGGCCTGGAGAACAAGTCCTACGAGGAGCGGCTGAGGGAGCTGGGATTGTTCAGCCTGGAGAAAAGGAGGCTCAGGGGCGACCTTATCGCTCTCTACAGGTACTTCAAAGGAGGCTGTAGCGAGGTGGGGGTTGGTCTGTTCTCCCACGTGCCTGGTGACAGGACGAGGGGGAATGGGCTTAAGTTGCGCCAGGGGAATTTTAGGTTGGATCTTAGGAAGAACTTCTTTACCGAAAGGGTTGTTAGACATTGGAACGGGCTGCCCAGGGAAGTGGTGGAGTCACCAACCCTGGAGGTCTTTAAAAGACGTTTAGATGTAGAGCTTAGGGATATGGTTTAGTGGGGACTGTTAGTGTTAGTTCAGAGGTTGGACTCGATGATCTTGAGGTCTCTTCCAACCTAGAAATTCTGTGATTCTGTGATTCTGTGAAACACTGCCCTGCTGTGCTCCTGGGACACCCCATGTCTCAGAGATCATGTGAACCCACGACTGCCACCCAGTAGCACAGTGAACAAGTGACAAGTGCAATCAGTCCTCACAGCAACACAAGGCCTCAGGAGGAGAGTGTGTGAGGTGAAAGGCAGAGCAGCTTCAAGCTGCTGGGACTCCCTGGCAGTGCTGCTGTGCCAGGACTCCTTCCCCTCCATATCTGCACACAGCCAAGTCTCTCTGCAGCTCAATCAGAGGTCTACAAGGAAGGATCTCTGACAAGCAAGTCACTGCAGAGTCATGTTTTTACTTAAATTCATAGAGAGCATGACTCCTTGTGGACAACAAGTCTCTGTGTCACACGGGATGAACAAAGACATTTCTTTGTGGACAACAATTTCACAAGGAAAGCCAAGTAAAAGAAGAAAACAAGCTAGCAAAAATCACACCCAGCAAGACAACCAACAACCAATAAAACCAAAATCTTGGCCTATAATGAGTTACATTATGAGTGATATGCAGAAGAAGACAGGCAGTTTATTGCTTCTGAAAAAACGTCCATAATATCTGTTTCCACACTGCATCCTTAAGCTCCTGGTTCCTCATGCTGTAGATGAGGGGGTTCACAGCTGGAGGCACCACCGAGTACAAAACTGCCAGCAAAAGATTCAGGGAGGAGGAGGACATGGAGGGGGGTTTTATGTAGGTAAATGTGGCAGTGCTGATGAACAGGGAGACCACGGCCAGGTGAGGGAGGCATGTGGAAAAGACTTTGTGCCGTCCCTGCTGGGAGGGGATCTTCAGCACAACCCTGAATATCTGCACATAGGAGAAAAGAATGAAAACAAAACACCCAAATACTAAAGAGACACTAACCACAAGAAGAGCAGCTTCTCTGAGGTAGTCATCCGAGCAAGAGAGCTTGAGGATCTGGGGAATTTCACAGAAGAACTGGTCCAGGGCAT
This sequence comes from Nettapus auritus, assembly GCA_011076525.1. Taxonomy (NCBI): domain Eukaryota; kingdom Metazoa; phylum Chordata; class Aves; order Anseriformes; family Anatidae; genus Nettapus; species Nettapus auritus. The sequence goes on along the minus strand of MU014842.1, from coordinate 36,631 downwards.
TGCCCTGGCAAAGGGGGAGGGAAAAGGTATTGGCAGTGTGCAGCACAGCATAGAGAAAAGTACATCCCCAGACAGCTGCTGCCATATTGACACAAGTTCTGCTGTCCATTATTGTCCCGTAGTGCAGGGGCTTGCAGATGGCAACGTAGCGGTCATATGCCATGATAGTGAGAAGATAAAACTCTGCAGCTGCAAACACAACAAAGAAAAAGACCTGGGTAGCGCAACCCAAGTAGGAAATGGCCCGGGTGTCCCAAAGTGAATTGGCCATGGCTTTGGGGACAGTTGTGGTAATAGTGCCCAGGTCGAGGAGGGCGAGGTTGAGGAGGAAGAAGTACATGGGGGTGTGGAGGTGGTGGTCACAGGCTATAGCAGTGAGGATGAGGCCATTGCCCAGGAGGGCAGCTAGGTAGATGCCCAGGAAGAGCCCGAAGTGCAGGAGCTGCAGGTCGTGCGTGTGTGCGAATGGCAGGAGGAGGAACTCAGTGGGGAAGCTGCTGTTGGACATTTGCTGCCTCAGAGCATGGTTGGCTGTCAGTGGTGGAAAAGACAGAGACAAGTTAGAGAGATTTCTCTGAGCAAAACCCAATCCTATATATTCTGTTTCATCAAAACCTCCTCAGCAAGACAAACGGCTACTTCCCCTTGAGGAAGACGTGCTCCTGCCTCAGGCTCTCAGTTTTATTTCCCAAGGTGCAGAGGGACCAGACAGATCCTCTGTAGGCTCAGACAAAATATGTACTGACCTACAACATCTGCTAAAATCCACTAGGGATAGATCTCAGGTGTGGCTGGCAAGAGGTATCTCAGTATTTTAGGTGCTGAGCAGGACATCCAGCAATACCACAGGAAAAAAATGAAGTATGTTGGTTAAAGAGTGTGGAGAAAAATTGTGATGTTCCTCACATACCTACAGACAACTTTGAGAATAATGCTCAAACAGCCTCTGACTGACACAACCTGACTCTACCTGACACAACCTGACAACTCCATTAGCATTCCCCTGATTGTACTTCAAGGCAAGAAAGTAAAAGCAGAGACTCTCCAGAGTACCTTCCGTGCAGCGAGTGCAGGAGTTGGTCTTTCTTGTCCAGAATCAACCCCAGAGATGCCCTGTGTGTGCTGTAGAGCTGTGACATGCCTACACCAGGCAGCAGCCTTTGGGAACCAGCAGGACCCCGCCGTGTCCTACTGGGGGGGGTTACTTCCACCCACAGCTTCTCCCCGCAGTGCCATGAGCAGCTTCCCAGGCAGGCTGAGTGCTGAGCCTGGCAGGCAGCAGAGGCCCTGCCCCAGCACACAGCCCCTGGGGCACAGCAGGGACCCTGCTCTGCACCACAGCCCTGGCCACCCTTGCCTGCACCCTGCCTACACAGCCTGCAGCTAGCCTTGTGAGAAGGAACCCTCAAGTCCTCTCCTTCAGTTATTTATGTGAGATAATCTCTGCTCTGGAGCTTGTTGTTCTCATCTTATCCAAACACTGAGAGTCCTCCTGAAAGCTCCCATAGGCTGTGGGATTTGCCAGCAAATGTGGAGATGGCACCAGGAACAACAGCTGCGTTGCCCTGCAGCCAGAGACTTACCGTGTTCAGGGCTGTGAAGATTTCTCCCACACTGAGCTCAGCGTCCCCCCTCCACACTGCCTTTAACATCTCCCTCCCTTCTCTCAGCCACCCTTGTCCCCTGCAGGCAGTGCCCCCAGCCCTGCTGAGCTGTGCAGAGGAGCTGCTCCTGGGCAGAGCTGTCTCTCTGCAGTACTTTCCAGGAGCTCCCCTTGGGCCCAAGAGCCCAGCCCAGCTCAGCAGCACATGGATCTCTTGACAAGTTCCTGAGCCTCCAGGGGAATAGACAGGACACTTACTTCCAGCAGTGTCTTTTCCCCTATTTCAAAATAAGTGTTTGACATGAGATTCATTTTTCTTGATCCATTATGAGACCGGAGAACCACAAGGTGAAAGGCAGGCTGCATCCAATCTCTTCCAAGTACTTACTATTATTCAGAGGGAGGAAACATTTTCACAGAAACTGAAATCCCTCTGTCTACATAAGCTACACAACCAATTGCTGGCCTGCAGGATCACCGTATCATAGAATGCTTTGGGTCTGGTGGAACCTTAAAGACCATCTAGTTCCAACCCACATGCCATGGGCAAGGGCACCTCCCACTAGACCTGTTTGCTCAAGGTCCCATCCACCCTGACCTTGAATACTACCCGGAGGGGGGGAGGGGTGGGGCGGGATGAGGCTTCCACCACTTCTCTGAGCAACCTGTTCCAGTGACTCACAACCATTTGATGAATTCCAGGGGTAGGGCCCCCACAGCTCCTCTGGTCAGCCTGTTCCAGTTCCTCACTAGGAATGCCATCCAGAGGGACCTGCACACACTTGACAAGTTTACCCATGGGAAACTCCTGATATTCAGCAAGACCAAGTGCAAGGTGCTACAGCTAGGTAATGGAAAGCCCCACGCTCCATACAGATTTGAGGATGAATAGATGGTGAGACTGCCTGCTGAGAGGGACTTGTATTGGTGTGCTCCAAAAGGTGAAGAACTGGCTATCAGCTGGAAGTGTGCGCTTGCAGCCCAGAAAGCTAACTTACCCTGGGCCATAACAAGAAAGATCAGCAGGCCGAGAGATGTGATTCCTTTCCTTGTCTCCATCCCAGTAAGTCCCCACCAGCAGTGCTGCATCCAGCTCTGGGATCCCGCAGATCCACTCTTGTCTGCCCTCAGCAAGTACACCAATGACACAAAGCTGGGAGGAGTGGCTGACACGCCAGCAGGCTGTGCTGCCATTCAGCGAGACCTGGACAGGCTGGAGAGATGGGCAGGAAGAAACCAAATGAGGTTTAATAAGAGGAAGTGTAGACTCCTGCACCTGGAAGTATCAGTACAGGCTGGGGGATGACCTGCTGGAGAGGAGCTCTGAGGAGAAGGACCTGGTGCGCCTGGTGGACAACAGGTGCATGAGCCAGCAGTGTGCCCTCATGGCCAAGAGGGCCAATGAGATCCTGGTGTGCATTAAAAGGAGCGTGGCCAGCGTGTCAAGGGAGGTGATCCTCCCCCTCTACTCTGCCTGGTCAGGGCTCACCTGGACTACTGTGTCCAGTTCTGGGCTCTGCGGTACAAAAAAAAGACAGAGATCTCCTGGAAAGAGTGCAGTGGAGGGCCACAGAGATGATACAGGGCCTGGAGCATCTGTCCTATGAGGAAAGGCTGAGAGACCTGGGTCTGTTCAGTGGGGAGAAAAGAAGACTGAGAGGGGATCTCATCAATATTTATAAAAACCTGAAGTGTGGGAGACAGAGGGATTTGGCCAACCTCTTTTCAGTGGTTTGTGGGGACAGGACAAGGGGTAATGGCCACAAGATGGAGCACAGGAAGTTCCGCACCAATATGAGAAAGAACTTCACAGTGAGGGTGACGGAGCACTAGAACAGGCTGCCCAGGGAGGTTGTGGAGTTTCTTTCTCTGGAGATATTCAAGGCCCGTCTGGATGCCAACCTGGGCAGCCTGTTCTAAAGAACCTGCTCTGGCAGGGGGGTTGGACCCAATGATCTTTAGAGGTCCCTTCCAACTCCTTCAATTCTGGGATTCTGTGATAACCCTGCAGAAAGGGAACTGGGGGTTCTGGTTCATGGTAAGCTCAGGATAAGTTAACAATGTTCCCCGCAGTCACCATCGTGGAGTTGATGCTGCAGGAGGGCAGCATAGCTGACAAAGAGCAAACACACAACTCTGGTCTTCGGAATGGCAGTCTTTGGTCTCTTCAGCCACCTGCTTGGAAGAACAATGTGGAGTAAGGCCCTGGAGAGAAGAGCGGTCCAAGAAAAGTGGTTAATATTCCAGGATCACCTCCTCCAACATCAAGAGCAGTCCATCCCAGGAAAGACAAAATCAGACAAAAATGGCAAGTGGCCTGCATGGATGAACCAGGAGATGCTGGCCAAACTCCAACACAGAAAAGAAGCATAGAGACAGTGGAAACAAGAACAGATAACCTGAGAGGAATTCAGAGGCCTTGTCTGAGCATGTAGGGAAGAATATTGGAAATCTAAAGCCCGACTCTAATGGAATTTGGCCAAGGATATCTAAGGCAGTAAGAAGGGCTTCTAGAAGGATACAGGTGGCAAAAGGAAGGCTTGGGAATAAGTGGAACCACTGCTGAATGAGACCCATTATGTGTTGACACAGGGAAAAACAGAGGTGCTGAATTGCTTCTTCACCTCAGTCACTACTGGCAAGTCTGGCCTTTGGGAATGCCAGGTCACAGACAATGGGGTTAAAGTCTGGGAGAAGGAAGATGTACACTTGGTGGGAGTGGGTCAGGTCAGGGCATGCTTAACCACCTGGGACACACAAGTCTATGGGAGCTGATGGGATTCACCCATGAGAGAGAGGGAGCTGGCTAGTGTCCTTGCAAGGTCACTCTTGGTCATCTGGGATCAACCCTGCTGACCAGCGGAAGTGCCCCAAGACTGGAGGAAAGCAAATGTCTCTCCTAGCTGCAAGAATGTCAAGGACGAGGGCCCAGGGAAGTACGGGATGTTCAGGCTCCACTCCATCCCTGGGAAGGTGATGGAGCAGCTCATCCTGGAACCCATTTCCAGGTTCTGGAAGGACAAGAAAATCATGGGGAGCAGTTGGGGTATCTTCAGGTAGGGGAAGCCCCATTTAATCAATTTGGGCACGAAATGTCCATGATGAAATAACTGGCCTGGCCAATGATGGCAGAGCAGTGGATATAAATCTACTCTGACTTCAGTACAGTTTTATTGTGCAATAACATGGAAGTAGCTAAGCACCACACAGCAGCTAGCTTTGTCCTCCCAGCCAGTGGGTCTAAAAGTGAGAGGCTGGGAAAACTGAGGTTTGTGAGGAAGGAAAGGAGAAGGCTTTGGTGAGACCTTACAGCAACCTTCCAGTACCTAAAGGAGGCCTCCAGGAAAGCTGGGGACAGACACTTTCTCAGGGAATGTAGTGACAGGACAAGGGGTAATGGCTATAAAATGAAAAGAGGGTAGTTTTCAATTAGATATTATATATTCACTTAGTCATGAAGCCATGTGGGTTGAGAGTGTGCAAAATATTTTGATGGGACACTGCCAGAAGAGCTGCCCCAAAGTGATCAAATTGATGTTCCTCACCATCGAGCATGCTGTGCAGCCCACAGAGTCTTGTCAAGAAGACAAGACTCCATGAGAAATTATTGTAGCCTTCCAGTACATAAATGGGACCTGTGCATGAGTGAAGGAAGGGAAGGGAAGTACTTGCTGAGTATCAGGAATTTCTCATGAGTAAAGTTGTTGAGTGTGTCTAGGTCCCTCTGGATGGCATTCCTTCCCGCTTGCATGTCAACTGCACCTCTCAGCCTGGTGTCAATGGAAAACTTGCTGAAGGTGTACTCAATTTCACTCTGCATGTCGCTTATGCAGATATTAACACTATAGATCCCAGCACAGACCCTTAAGTGTTACATTCCTTAATGGTTTCCACTTGGCCATGAAACCATTGGCTACAACTCTTTGGATGAGGCCATCTAGTCAATTATTTTCTCCATCTAACAGTCAATCCATCACACTTGTACTCCTCCAGTACTCTGGCATCTTACACAAACAACTTTTTCTGTGTTCTACAAATGCCAGCAGCCTCTGGGAGGAAAAAAGCTTTTGCGACATGCTCTTCCCATCTCACCACCTTGGCCATTGCCTATGGAAGCTGCATTGCTCTCTACACACGTCCCTCAGGACATGTTTCTTTGGAGACCAACAGAATTGTAGCTTTGCTGAACACTGTCCTGTACCCGTTCTTAAACCCATTCATCTACAGTCTTATAAACAAGGCTGTGATGCTGGCCCTGAATGAAGCCATGGCCGTGCAACAGCACAGCTTTTCCCCTAATCGCAATGCATTTCTGAAGAGCAATTTGAGTTCTCTGCTCTCATATCTTATGTAATACCACCTCCATATATATGTGACCTCCACAAGTAGATGCCTTCAGATGTTTGTGTTCCTGCTGGATTGTGTTGGGCTGCGTGATAAGAAGTGCATCTGGACACAAAATGAAGGCCCAGGCAAGCAATGGCAGGATGAGGAATTCAATTCATGCCGTGCTGTGGCTGCTTCCAGGCCCATCACAGGAGAGCTCCCAGCTCCTCAAGGGCTCCTCTATGAGCCCAGAAGAGCACAGAGCACAATGTCAGGTGGGAACCCAAGTCACAGGCACCTGTGGAGTCTAGATCTTGTCCCAGCTCCTGCCAGGGCTATCGAGGAAAGACTGTCAGCCCAGCGTCCAGGCAGAAACCCATCAAGATGAGTCACTGGCAGCAGCTCTCTGCATCACCATTTGGAATAATGGGATTGCTGCCAAGGGCTGTAGGTCACCTGATGGTTGTACATAGGGGTAAGAGCAGCAGCTGGACTAGAACCAGGGCATCAGAGGGCCCATGTGTCACTGTAGTCAGCAACAGGAGAGACAGGAGTGTGTGGACTAATGTCTGTGAGCCTGTGTCTTTTTCTGTGAGTGTGTGTGAGATTGGGATGGTGTGTGCCAGCAGCTGGAGTGGGGCTGTGCCCACGGGGGCTCATATGTCCAAGTGCCTTCAACTGGGGAGACTGGGAGGCAGGAACTAGTCCTGGGCAGGCTGAGTGTCTGATCCCAGCTGCTGGCAGATCTACCTTGCACGCACATACACGCACATGCATTTGTGCACACAAGCACTTTATATTTCCCACTAATGGGCCTCTGTCTTGGTCAGCCAGAGAGCTGCTTAATGTCATTGTCTTAATGAGACTCCACTTCAGCCTCCAATACAGTTAACTGTCAGGATTCCCCGTCACTCCGGAAATAAAAATGGTTTCTGCCCCTTTATAGCTGGATGGCATGACAGTACACTGTGCACTGGTGTCCACTAGAGCCTTATACTTTTGTGGGTCTGATGTGTCAGGCCATCGAACCCACACAGTCCAACAAACTCAGTTGTCCTCCACCTGATTGGATGCAGAGCACCTCCAGTCCTGGTCATAGTGTTCATGGAAATTGGAGCAGCAATATTCTTGGAAGAAGCCCTCCCCTCCCTCCCCCCCCCCCTCTTTTGCCAATGTTTTTCCTTGTAACTTACATACCCATGCCTCTAGGGTTGAGGTAGATTTCCCATTCCATTTTCTCATCTCCCCTCCATGGTCACGTGGGTAAAACCACAGAGTGGTATGTTGTGCGGACCCACCATACCCCCTTTCTTCAGCAGAGGTATGCTTACTCCTAATAGCTGAGGTACTGGTTCATACATGTGGGAGGAGGAAAGTATATGCACTTTGAGTTGGTGGACCTCTTGGGAAAGTTTCTCCACTACCAAGACACCACCCCATAGTGAAGAAGAAATGCCATGACCACGCTTTATCTAAGAGGATTTACTTTCCATTAGGGCCATCTGCACAGATCAGGTTGGATAGACCTCCGAGATCAACTGGTCCAAACATCTTGCTCCTACCAATGGTACCCACTAAATCATGTCCCTAAGTGCCAGGTCCAAGCTCTCCTTAACCCCCCTGAGGGATGGTCACACCACCACCTCCCTGGGAAATGCATTCCAATGCCTGACTATTCTTTCTAAGAAGAAAAGTCTCCTAATTTCCAAGCTAAACCTCACTTGGAGGAACTTGAGGCCATTCCCTCTAGTCCTATCACTAGTTATCTGTGAGAAGAGGCTGACCCCCAGCTCCCCACAACTTCCTTTTGGTAGGTGGAGAGAGCAATATTGTCTCCCCTGAGCCTCCTTTTCTCTAGACTAAACAAACCCGGTTCCCTCAGCTGCTCCTCATAGGACTTGTGTCCCACACCCTTCACCAGCTTTGTGGCCCTTCTCTGGACATGTTGCAGGGCCTCAATGTCCTTGTAGTGAGGGGCTCAAAGCTTAACACAATACTTGAAGTGCGGCCTCACTAGAACTGAGTACTGCGGGATGATCACCTCCCTGGTCCTTCTGGCTGCACTATTCCTCATACAAGCCAGGATGCCGCTGGCCTTCTTGGCCACCTGGGCACACTGGTCAGGCAGGTTCATGCCTTTCATGAACCCATGCTGATTAGGCATGATCACCCGAGGAGGACAGATGTTTTCGCAACAAATACCCACGCCTCCCCTCTTCCTCCTTTTTCCATTTTTTATTGCTGAGTGTGACATCATATGGTAGGGAATATCTCTTTGGTTGGTTTCGGTTAGCTACCCTGGTGATGTTTCTTTCTCACTTTTTTGCCCACCCCCCCGGAGGGTTGGAGAAAGTCCTGATATTGTGCCAGCACTTCTCAGCAACAGACACAATACTAGTGTGATACCACTGCTGTTCTAGCTACAAGTGCAGAGTGTGGCACTGTATGGGCTGCTGCAGGGAAAGTTAACATCCCAGCCAGACCCAGTACAACCACAAATCCCCTGCTGTGAGTCCTCTCCCGGCATGGCCACACAATTCAGACAACATCCGAGTTTTCCTCTGCCAGGTACTTTCCAGCCCAGCCCAGCCCTTCCCCAGCTTTTCCACCCTCCCCTGTTTCCAACCAGCCCAGCAGCACACTCAAGGATGGCCCCATTGTAGTGCCAACCACAGGGTGCTGCAGAGCTCTGGGTGCTCAGCACAGCCGCAGCCCCTCTGAAGGGCACAGCAGCTCCAAGCTCAGGTGCTTGGCTCCAAGAGATCCTTATCCCTGACTGCCTGAATCCTTTCTGTGATTGTCCCTGTCCCCAGTACAGGACTCCTGGACCTGGAGCTCCTCGAGCTGCTGCTCCTGCCCCAGTGACAGAGCAGCCTGCCACGAGCTGGTGCATACACAAAGTGTTTTCTTACTCATTTATTCCTCCCTGTAAGCACAGAGTTGCTCCTTTTCCCCAGGGATGTACTTGACTTCAGAGAGATTTTCCCTGGGAGAGGGTGTCCATGCTGTCATGACCTGCCACTCCTGTCCCCTCCGTGTGTTCCCTGCAGTGCCCAGAGCTGGTGGTGACGCTCTGCAGAGTGAGGGGCCTAGTTTAAAACCATTTCCTCTTATCCTGTTAATAATGACCCAGGCAAACTGTTGCTCTCCATCTTTGTTTGTAAGCTTCCTATAAGCATAGAAAGGCTTCAGTGAGGTCACCCCAGAGCCTTCTTTTCTCCAGGCTGAACAGCCCCAGCTCTCTGAGCCTTTCTTCAAAGGAGATGTGCTCCAGTCCTCTGATCAACTTTGTGGTCCTCCTCTGGACACACTCTAACACATCAACATCCTTCTTGTGCTGGAGACCCTGCACTCCAAATTCCCTCCCTTGACCTACTGGCCACTCCTCTGTTGATGCAGCCCAGGGTGCATTCTGTCTTCTGGGCTGCAAGTGCAAACTGCTGGCTCATGTCAAACATTTTGTCTACCAGAACCCCCAAGTCCTTCTCAGCAAGGCTGCTCTCAATGAGTTCTTCTCCCCTCTGTACTCAAGTCTGAGATTGCTCCGGCCCAGGTGCAGCACCTTGCACTTGGACTTGTTGAACCTCATTATGTTAACATTGGGCCCACTTCTCAAGCTTGTCCAGGTCCCTTCAATGGCATCCTTCCTTCTATTGTATCAACTGCACCACTCAGCTTGGTTTCATCTGCAGACTTGCTGATGGTGCACTTGATCCCACTATCTATGTCATGGATAAAAATACTTAACAGTACCGGTCCCAAGACGGCACCGTGAGGCCCTGAGGAGCACCAGGCGGACCTGGCCTTGGAGCCATTGAGAGCGATTCCATAGAGCAATGTCCTCCACCTGAAGATAACACAAATCCCTCCACATAAAATATTTTTTCTTCCAGATAAAACATTTTCTTTAGCCTGTACCTGACCACAACACTAGAAGAAGAACCCAACCTCCAGACACCAGCACGGAGGAAATCCCTTTTTATTAGAGAGATGTGACAGAGTTGTGCCATAACACCAGGTCTATGTACATGGCTGTCTGGGTACGACAGAGTGGGTTCAGACCTCTGCAGAAGTGGAGTGAATGCAGAAATTCCTGGACAAAAGAGATCATCATAGCCAAAAAGCCCAGAGACCAGGAGTTTCCTGAGATCAATTGGAAATTCCTTGTGAATGATGTGGGCAGATTATTGCTGCTGAAGGACTGCTGTTTGAGTCAGCTTCTTCAGTGTGTCCTTGAGGTCCTGGTTCCTCATGCTGTAGATGAGGGGGTTTACTGCTGGAGGCACCACTGAGTACAGAACTGTCACCAGCAGGTCCAGAGATTGGGATGAGATGGAAGGGGGCTTCAGGTAGGCAAACATGCCAGTGCTGGAAAAGATGGAGACAACAGCCAGGTGAGGGAGACATGTGGAAAAGGCTTTGTGCTGTCCCTGATCTGAGGGCATCCTCAGCACAGCCCTGATGATCTGCACGTATGAGAAAAGAATGAAAATAAAACACCCGAAAGCTAGACAGACACTAACCACAAGAAACCCAAACTCCACAAGGTGGGAATCTAAGCAGGAGAGCTTCAGGATCTCAGGAATATCACAAAAGAACTTGTCCAGGACATTGCCTTGGCACAGGGAGAGTGAAGATGTATTCACAGTGTGCAGGACAGTGTTGAGAAAACCACTGCCCCAAGCAGCTGCTACCATGATGACACAAGCTCTGCTGTCCATTATTGTCCCATAGTACAGGGGTTTGCAGATGGCAACATAGCGGTCATAGGCCATGACTGTGAGAAGGGAATATTCTGTTCCAAGCATGAGTAAGAGAAAAAAGACCTGGGTAGCACATCCTGAGTTAGAAATGGCCCTGGTGTCCCACAGGGAGTTGGCCATGGCTTTCGGGACAGTGGTGGAGATGGAGCCCAGGTCAAGGAGAGCGAGGTTGAGGAGGAAGAAGTACATGGGGGTGTGGAGGTGGTGGTCGCAGGCTATGGCTGTGAGGATGAGGCCATTGCCCAGGAGGGCAGCCAGGTAGATGCCCAGGAAGAGCCCGAAGTGCAGGAGCTGCAGCTCGCGCGTGTCTGCGAATGGCAGGAGGAGGAACTCTTTGGGGAAGCTGCTGTTGGACATTTTCTCCCTGTGGGCATGGTTCACTGTCTGTGGAGGAAAACACACAGTCAGGACAGGGTGTCTGAGCAAAATGCAGTCTATTTCTGACAAAATCCTCCACACTCACTTCCATTTTCCCCTGATCGGATGGCATACTTCCAGCTCCCTGGCTGGTGCTCTGCCCTGTGCTGTTTGAGTGCACTGTGAGGAACACAGTTCCCTGCCTGGGGGCTCCTTCACAGGACGCTGAGTGTCTGGGTGTGTGCAGAGTCTTTCATTGTGTGCATGTGCTGAACTGCAGGTCTCACAAGCCCTGATGAAACTGGAAAGGTGATGCTGCTGTGTTATGAAGGCTTGCAGGTTCTGAAGGCCCTTTCTGAGGTTCCTTATAAAATCTGAGGTGACAGAAATGCAAAATCTTCTGTATTCTGTACAGAAGCTGTACTCTGTACAGCTCTGTTTCCATTTCCAACCTGATAAACCGAAGAGGGGTGAAAGCATAGTTTCCGGAAAGCCCAGACCACAGCAGGCAGCCTTAGCCTTGACCTTCCTTCTGAAGAGTCCCCTCTGACATGGTCTGGGGGTGCTGTGGAGCTGTGAGAAACCTTCCCCAGACAGCAGCCTCTTGGCACCAGCAGGACCCTGCACTGGCCTGCAAGGGGGCTCCTTATACCCACTGCTTCTCCCAGCAGCGCCCTGGGCAGCTTCCTGGGCAGGCTGAGTGCTGAGCCTGGCAGGCAGCAGAGGCGTTGCCCCAGCACACAGCCCCTGGGCACAGCAGGGATCCTGCTCTGCACCACAGCCCTGGCCACCCCGGCCTGCACCCCAGCTGCACAGCCTGTGGCCAGCCCTATGAGAACGAACCCTCATGTCCTGTCCTTCTGACATCTGTGGTTTCTAACCATTGATCCAGGAAACATCCCTTTCCTTTACACTAGAGAAGGCAGCACAGCCCCTGTGATATGTCCTGCCTGCCATAGGAAGTGGCAGCGATAGAACTCTCTAGCATACCGCATTTGCTGCCCTCCAACAGACACTTACCATGTTAGAGCTGTGAAGATTTCTCCCACAGTCAGCTCTCAGCATCCCCCCACCACACTGCCTTTAACATCTCCCTCCCTTCTCTTAGCCACCCTTGTCCCCTGCAGGCAGTGACCCCAGTCCTGCTGCACTGTGCAGAGGAGCTGCTCCTGGGCACAGCTGTCTCTGTGCAGCGCTGCCTGCTTGCCACGAGCTCCCATGTGGCCCAGGAGCCTGGCCCAGCTCAGCAGCACAGGGAGCTGCTGAGTCCCTGGGCCTCCAAGGGAATCAACTTTGAATCAAACTGATGCAATCACTGTTCTTCCTTCTCTCCACTAGGGAAAGACACCTATTTCCAGGGCTATCTTTTCTCCTAAATGAAAATAAGTGTTCATTATGGGAATCATCTTTTCCTGTCCTGTTATTAGTTAGGACACCCACAAATTTTATTCCATTTCTTTCAAGCTCCTGTTAATATCCAGGAGAAGGAATCTTTTTCACAGCAAATGAAATCCCAGTCTACACAACCCGGAACACTTATAGAATCATGGAATGTTTGGGGTTGGAAAGGACCTTAAGGTCTAGTTCCAGTCCCTGTGAAAGGGGCAGAGTCACCTCCTATTAGACCACCTTTCTCAATGTCCCAACCACCCTGACCTTGCACACTATCAGGGATGAGGCATCCACCACTTCTCTGGGCAACCTGTTCCAGTGTCTCACCCACCCACTGCGTGAAGAATTTCTTCTTTAGATCTGATTTGAACCTACTCTCTTTTAGCTTAAAAGCCCTGCCCCTTGTCCTATCACTACACTCCCTGACACAGTCTCTCCAGATATTTCTCCTATTTTTCTCCCCCTGTACAGTTAAGAATGGGGAGAGAAAGAGCGGCTGTGTGGTGCTTGGCTGCCTCCTGGGGATAAAGCACAACACAGCCAGGGGCAGAAATCTGACCAACATGTGATCAAGGAGGCAGTGAGGGAGCCAGACCTGGTCATTCACACTGACTGGTGAGAGCATGGGAGAGAGAGAAAATGTTTCTTCCAACAAGGTTATCTGACCAGGAATCTTGTCAGCTTGAAAAACAAGGGAAAAGAGGGAATACGGGTAAAAGAGGATGTCCTGTGAGGAGAGGCTGAGGACACTTGGATTGTCTAGTCTGGAGAAAAGAAGGCTGAGGGGCGATCTCATTACTCTCAGACCCCGTCTTAGGAGGGCAAGTGGAGAGGGAGGTGATGATCTTTTCTCCCTGGTAACTGATCACACAATGTGTAGGAATGGCACATAGATTCACCAGGGGACATCCAGACTGGAGAGCAGGAAAAATTTTCTGTACTGTGAGGGTGGTCAAACACTGGAACAGGCTTCCTAGAGACATCGTTGAGGCCCCAGTTCTGTTATTATTCAAGAAGCATTTGGACATGGCCCTAATTATTATGCTGTTAATTTTGTTTAGCCCTGAAGAGGTCAGGTAGTTGGACTAGATGATCTTTGAAGATCCCTTCCAACTGAAACCCTCTCCTCTCCTCTCCTCTCCTCTCCTCAACACTACGCACGTTGGTAGGTCCCTTTTTTGTATTGGAAGGCTACAATAATTTCTCATGGAGTCTTGTCTTCTCGAGATCAAGCAAGCCCAACTCTCAGCTGTCCTTCACAAGACATGTATTTGGTGTGAATAGCTTGTGAATGCTTTTGGTAGTCAGGTGCTAGTCTGCAGGGGGGTGCTGGATGGTGAAGAACATCAATTTGAACACTTTGGGTTAGCTCTCCTGGCTGTGTCCCATCACAATGTCCTGCACACCTCCAATCTACATGGCACTGGGGGCAGTATGAGAAACAGAAACCCTTGATGCTGTGCAGACACACTCCATGACTGTTTCTAAACCCTCTCAAAGCCAGGTAACCCCTGCATTAAAACACCTCTGCCCTGGAGAACCCCTGTGCAACAGCTGTCTTGAAGAGTGTTCATTTGTTTTCATCTTTCCATTAACATGGGACCAAGTCTTGGAAGACTGAAGAGACTACAAAAGGCTTTCTTTGGAAGACAAAGTTGAGGCTGAGATGAGACATAAATAAAAAATAGGCATTTGTTGAGCTAATTAAACAACACTAAAAACATGTATTTTTCTTTTATCGATGGAGTGAGGAACATCAGGAAATATGGCCGTTGCCTTTTTAAGGAATGCTTCTTGCAGCTAGGAGGGACACTCTGCTAGTGACCAGAACTGATCCAAGATGAGCAAGAGTGGCCTTGCAAGCACATAAGCCAGCTCCCTCTGCTCTCATGGGTGAATCTCATCATGTCTCACAGACTTGTGTATCCCACTTGGTTAAGTATGCCCTGTCCTGATCCACTTCCACCAAGCGTACATCTTCCTTGCTCCTGACTTTCCCCTCTTCTCTCTGGCCAGGCACTCCCAAAGTCCAGTCTTGCCTGTACTGACTGAAGTGAGGAAGGAATTCAACACCTCAGCCTTTACACTGTCCTGTGGCAATAGGTCCTGGGCCTCATTAATCAAAGATCCACATTTTCCTGAACCTTCCTTTTGTCACCTATGTACTTCTATAAGTCTTTCTTACTACCTTAGACATCCTTGGCCAAATTCCATTAGAGTTGGGCTTTATCATTCCGATATTCATCCCTACACGCTTGGACAAGGCCTCTGTATCCCTCTCTGGTTATCTGCTCTTGTTTCCACTGTCTCTATGCTTCTTTATTTATTTTTATTTTTATTTTTATTTTTATTTTTATTTTTATTTTTATTTTTATTTTGTGTGTGTGTGTTGGAGTTTGGCCAGGATCTCCTGGTTCATCCATGCAAGCCTTCTGGCATTTTTACCTTCCTTCCTCTGTCTTAGAATGGTCTGCTTTTGAGCTTGGAGCAGGTGACCCTGGAATATTAACAAGGTTTCTTGGACTGCTCTCCTCTCCAGTGCCTTATCCCACAGTGTTCTTCCAAGCAGATGGTTGAATAGGCCAAAGGCTGCTCTCCTGAAGACTACAGTTGTGAGCTTGCTTTCACCCGCTCCCACAGGATCCACTCTACCATCTCCTGGTCACTGCAGGGAACATTGTTGACTCTGCTTGAACTTGGCATGAACCACAACCCCCAGATCCCTTTCTGCAGGGTTATGCTCCATCCACATGTCCTCCAGTCTATACGTACATCCAGAAATACACTGTTCTAGGTGCAGAATCTGGCCTTAGTTCTTGTTAATTTTTATATGGTAGGTGCCTGACCAGTCTTCCAGTCTATCAAGATCTCTCTTTAAGCCCTCTCTACCCTCAAGGGAATTTACGGAAGTTCCTAGTTTAGTAGATGTAGGGCACTCCACTTATGTGCCTAAGCTCTCAAACCCATTTTTATCTCTCCTCCGTCCTTTACTTATCTCTTGATGTATCTGTCAAGGAACACAGCATTCATTTCCAGACTGTGCCTGTCAGCAGTACCTTGTGATTCTTGGAGAGCAGTGTAACCTCCACCAATGGCCCTCAGGAGATGCAAAGATAGACTGAAAGCATTCATTGCCAGGGCTGCCCATCCCAGTTCTCCTTCTGTTTGTCCTTGCAGATAACAAGGCTTGCTCACTCTGTTGGCAGCCCTTTTCATGTTTAAGTGCCCATCTTCTGTTTACTCTGGCATGCCTCTGCTCTGAAGAAAAGATTTGGCATACACAAGATATTGGCCACTCGTTACCAGGCTTCCCTAAGGAAAAGTCTGTTTGGCCTGTTTTGCCCCTGACAATAGTTGCTGAGTGATTTTCCTGTCCTTATCATAACCCTTGAGCCTTTTTACATTGTAGTTTCTCCCCCTTTCCCTTTGAGGAAGGGGATTGAGAGACCAGTTGTGGTGGAGCTCAGCTACCCAACAGAGTATAACCACCACATATAGGGGAAAAAAAAAAATAATTAAAAAAAAAAATAGGCCAAAGGGCTGGAAGGTATGCCTTTGAGGAGAGCCTGAGGACACACGGATTGTCTAGTCTGGAGAAAAGTAGGCTGAGAAGTGACCTCATTACTCTGGACAACAAGATCCTGAGAAGGGGAATTGGTGTTGGAGGTGGTGATCTTTTCTCCCTGGTAACTGTCAGGATGTGTGGGAACAGCATGAGGCTGCACAAGGGAGATTCACACTGGACTTTGGGAAACACTTCTTTACTGTGAGGTTGGTCCAACACTGGAACAGACTTCCTAGAGACCTGGTTGATGTCCCAGGCCTGTCAGTGTTCAGTCTCCAACTTTTGGTCAGCCCTCAAGAGGTCAGGCAGTTGAACTGTTGAACTATTCTATTCTATTCTATTCTATTCTATTCTATTCTATTCTATTCTATTCTATTCTATTCTATTCTGTTCTGTTCTGTTCTGTTCTGTTCTGTTCTGTTCCGTTCCGTTCCGTTCCGTTCCGTTCCGTTCCATTCCATTCCATTCCATTCTACTCTTTAAAACTGTGCCATTCCTAGCCTGAATATATGCAGTGCAGTTGTCCAACTCAGGGGCAGGACTTGGGATTTGTCCTTGTTGGATATCATGGAGTTTTGATTGGCCTACACCTCCAACATACTTCCTATTGCAAAAGAGAGTACTATTGAGATGGTGTTGAAAACCTTCCTAGAATCCTGGTACATGAGACCCACTGCTCTCCTTTTACCCACAGATGTGGTCATTTCATCCTCGGAAGTAACGAAATTGATCAGGTATGATCCATGCTGGGTACACTCACTCACCTTGTCATTTGAACCCTCAGAGATAGGATCCAAGAGGATATGTCTGGAACACACTCCTCAGCCTAAGAAAGTTTCCTAAGAACCTTAGCTCTCCTTATGGCACATGACTTAATTTTGTCTGCTGCTCAGAAAAGTAGTAATGGGCAGTAAAAAGATTCAGTGGTCCTAAATGTAGGCATCTGCTCTCATTTTCATTTCCCAAAGAAAATCTCCCAACACTTAAAAATGATGTCCCCAGATGTTTTCTTAATCCAAGAATTAATTCATCAGAGTGTGAAGATAGCTAGATAGGTCCTTGACCAGCTCTGGCACCTCCAAGATCACCAGGGGTCTGCATCTGAACAGCTCCCTCTTGGTCTCTGTCTCCATTAAATGGCCTGAGAGCTGAGACAAGCAGCTGACATGTAGAAGCCTGGTTTGTGCCTACCTGAAATAAGGCAAGAGGAATCCCAACTCCTGTAGGCTTGTAGGAGGCATAGGAGGGTGCTGAGCCCCCCTGTAACCTCTGGACTGCAAAGAATGAGATGCCTTGATTGACTCAGCTGAAACCCTTTCCTTAGCAGAGGGAAGTGTGATCACTCCCTGCCCTTGCCTGGGTGTTCTGCCAAAATCCAAGGCATGGAAAAGTGATTCTTGGACTTCAAACACTTTTTTCTGATATGAGGAAGAACAGTGCTGGAAATGGACAGAAGAAGCATCAGTGACTGCTTCAGTCTGTTTCAAAGTTGATTCCCCTGGAGGCTGAGGGACTTGTCAAGAGCTCCCTGTGCTGCTGAGCTGGCCGAGATCCTGAGCCCAAGGGGAGCTCCTGGTAAGCAGGCAGCGCTGCAGAGAGATAGCTGTGCCCAGGAGCAGCTCCACTGCACAGTGCAACAGGGCTGGGGGCACAGCCTGCAGGGGACAAGGGTGGCTGAGAGAAAGGAGGGAGATGTTAAAGGCAGTGTGGAGGGGGGATGCTGAGAGCTGACTGTGGGAGAAATCTTCACAGCCCTGAACAGGGTAAGTCTCTGGCTTCGATTTCGGGGGGCCGGCTGCAGGCTGTGCAGCCAAGGTGTAGGCAAAGCTGGCCAGGACTGTGGTGCAGAGCAGGGTCCCTGCTGTGCCCGGGGGCTGTGTGCCGGTGTAGGGCCTCTGCCGCCTGCCAGGCTCAGCACTCAGCCAGCTCGGGGAGATGCCCAGGGTGCTGCGGGTGAAAGGAGCCCACTGAGCAGGGCAGCGTAGGGCAGGGCAGGGTCCTGCTGGTGCCCAGAGGCTGCTGCCTGGGGCAGGCTTCTCAGAGCTGGACAGCACCATGAGGACATCTTTGAGGGAGATTCTTGAGAGGGAAGACCAACACCTGCACTACCTAAATGAAAGGCATTTTCTGGCATTCCTGCTTCCATTTTACTACCATGAAGAACAGGAAGGACAAGGAAAATCATAGAATCATAGATTCATAGGATATTCCGAGTTGGAGGGGACCCATAAGGGTCATCAAGTCCAACTCCTTGCACCGCACAGGTCTACCCAAAGGTTTCGACCATGTGACCAAGTGCACTGTCCAAACGTTTCTTAAATTCATACCGGCTTGGAACAGTAACTTCTTCACTGGGGAGCCTGTTCCAGTGTGCAACCACCCTCTCAGTGAAAAACCTCCTCCTGATGTCTAGCCTAAACTTTCCCTGCCTCAGCTTAACCCTGTTCCCGTGGGTCCTATCACTAGTGTTTATGGAGAATAGGTCACCCGCCTCTCCACTGCCCCTCGCGAGGGTGTTGTAGACCGTGATGAGATCCCCCCTCAGCCTCCTCTTCTTCAGGCTGAACAGACCCAGTGATCTCAGCCACTCCTCATACGTCATCCCCTCCAGGCCCTTCACCATCTTCGTTGCCCTCCTCTGGACACTCCAACAGCTGAATGTCCTTTTTGTACTGTGGTGCCCAGAACTGCACACAGTACTTGAGGTGAGGCCGCACCAGCACAGAGTAGAGCGGGACAATCACTTCCCTCACCCGACTAGCCATGTTTGATGCACCCCAGGATACGGATGGCCCTCCTGGCTGCCAGGGTACACTGCTGGCTCATATTCAATTAGCTGTCAACCACAAACCCCAGATCCCTCTCTGCAGGGCTCCTCTCAAAATGAATCAGTGCTGGTGATATTTACCATGTTCCTAAAGGGCAGTACTGACCCTTCCAGAGAGCAAAGTTGATTAACCTGGTCTCTTTGGCATTCTTGGCAAACAAGACAATAGCTGCAGGCAGGAGCGTGTATTCTTCCCCGGAAGAAGCAGTGTGTCTTGTTGAGGATGTTTCAGTGAAACATGTTTTAGGTTTTGCTCAGAAAACACTAACTTTCCTCTTTAAATTCCTCCATGAACAGGATAGCATGTCCTGTGGCAGCAAATGTCCAACAGCAGCTTCCACAACAAGTTCCTCCTCCTGCCATTCGCAGACACACGCGAGCTGCAGCTCCTGCACTTTGGGCTCTTCCTGGGCATCTACCTGGCTGCCCTCCTGGGCAACGGCCTCATCCTCACAGCCGTAGCCTGTGACTACCACCTCCACACTCCCATGTACTTCTTCCTCCTCAACCTTGCCCTCCTCGACCTGGGCACTATTACCACCACTGTCCCCAAAGGCATGGCCAATTCCCTCTGGAACACCAGGGCCATCTCCTACTCAGGATGTGCTACCCAGATCTTTATGTTTGCTGTCTTTGTCACAGCAGAGTTTTCTCTTCTCACCACCATGGCTTATGACCGCTATGTTGCCATCTGCAGACCCCTGCACTACGGGACAATAATGAACAGCAGAACTTGCGTCAACATGGCAGCAGCTGCCTGGGGCAGTGGTTTTGTCAATGCTGTGGTGCACACTGCCAATACCTTTTCCCTCCCCCTCTGCCAAGGCAATGTCCTGGACCAGTTCTTCTGTGAAATCCCCCAGATCCTCAAGCTTTCCTGCTCTGATGCCTACCTCACAGAAGTTGGTCTTGTTGTGGTTACTTTATGTTTACTCTTTTTGTGTTTTATTTTCATTGTGCTGTCCTATGTGCAGATCTTCAGGGCTGTTCTGAGGATCCCCTCAGAGCAGGGCCGGCACAAAGCCTTCTCCACATGCCTTCCACACCTGACTGTGGTCTCCCTGTTCATCAGCACTGGCTTATTTGCCTACCTAAAACCTCCCTACATGTCCTCCTCCTCCCTGAATCTTTTGCTGGCCGTTCAATACTCAGTGGTGCCTCCAGCAGTGAACCCTCTCATCTACAGCGTGAGGAACCAGGAGCTCAAGGATGCAGTGTGGAAACTGATGATGGGATGTTTTTCAGAAACAGTAAACTGCCTGTCTTCTGCATATCACTCATAAAAAAAACTTATTAAAGGCCAAGACAAATTTTGTGTGTGTTTTCTTTTCCTTTTGCTTTACTTAGGTTGTGATATATTTGTCCAAAACCAAACCAAACCAAACCAAACCAAACCAAAAAAAAAAAAAAAACTGTTTCTTCCCCTTCTATTTCTGTATCTAATCTTAATCTTTCATGTGACTGTGAGACTTGGTGTGAACAAGGTTCATGTAAAGGGCAAATAAATGGACAGATCCTGCAATGACGAATTTGCCTGGGACCCTTTCTTGGAGACCTGAGGTGGAGCTGCAGGGGCACTTGGCAGTGTGCAGAGGTATAGGGGAAAAGAGTCCTGGCACAGAAGCAATGTCAGGGAGCCCCGGGTCTTGCTCTTTCCTAAGCTGCTCTCCCTTTCACCTCCCATGCTCTCCTTCGGAGCTCTTGTGTTGCTGTGAGGACTGATTGCTCTTGCCGCTTGCTCACCGTGCTGCTGTGGGGCACTCCTGTGTCCTCATGGGAAGGACAGGCCAGGGACACTTCTCTAACACAGTTGGCTCTGTACCAGCATCTGCAGCGTAAAAGGGGATCTGCTGAGGGCAGTGCCTGAAGGCTCAGCTTTTCTCCCAAAGCTGCTCTCATGGAAATTGCAAAGGGATTGACTTGTCGTGGAGCTATGGTCCCCTGGGAAAACAGCTGAATAATGCAATGTTAGTCATCATGACTTTCAGACCAAGTCCTTCACTGTGGAGTTCTCAACATTTTCCTAAAATATATATTCAGTTCTTGAATCACTTTTCCACACAGCAGCAGCCTTTTCCTTCAGGATACCCTGGAGCTGCAGAAGGCTACATGGGGAAATGTGAGTCTGGACATGTGGGAGGCCTTCTGAAGCATGAGCTGGTTGGCAGAGTACCTGAGGGGTTGTGCACGGAATCCCCTGCACCCAGTGCTCCTGGGTGGGCTGGGAAGAGGCGTCCTGAGCACAATAGCTCCTTGTAGCCCTGTGGATGCTGGCTGTGAGGTCACTTCTGTCCCAGCCCCTGGCTGGCCAACAGCAGGGACGCAGAGCCTCTCAGGTCATAAAGGCCATCAGAAAGCTGCCCCCAGCAGGGTGACACATTTGGGGAGGCCGGGAGAAAGCTGGAAGAATAAAGGTGGGAGATTTGGTAAAGAAGAGGGTCTTGGCTAACAGAAGGAAAGATTTGGAAGAGGTGAGAGGGGTTCAGGTAAGGCTGCTGCTTCTGCAATACTCACTGGGAAAATATTCATGTTATGTCCTGGCTATATGTCTAAACAGGAACCTGAAAAGTGGATTGAAGGAATCCACTGCTCTATTCTCCAGCCTCAAATGCTACCTTGAAGTCCAGCCCCATCCACATCACCTGTTTCCATTGTTTTTAATCCATTGCTCTCACTAATCTATATACCTTAATCCCTAACATCAAATTGCCAGCCTGAACAACAACCCCTGTCCCATAACAAAGCATTTAATAAGTTCCTAACCAAAAATTTAGATGCTACCCTAAACCCTGGCTGGGTACTCACAGCAGAACATCCAACTCTCCCTCTAAAACTCTACCCAGTCCCTAAACCTGGAAGGCAAGATCTAATCCCTACACTAACTTGAACAACTAATCCAACTATTCCTCAAATCTCTCCTTCCTACACCCTTATCTTGTAACTGATGGGTTTTGTCCCCATGAGGCTGGGAAGAGCTTAGGATGTCCTGCAGCAATCACTTGGTGTTGGAGGAGGCAGGTGAAGTGCCATGGATCTGGTCAGGCCACAGGACTCAAGGAGGAGATGGGTGGGGATGCTCTGCTGAGGTCAGCTGTGCCTCAGGACCTCAGGAGGCAGTAGAAGACCCATGGCTGTGCAAGTGGGTGTCAGGGCACTGCTGCCTGAAGGCCTCATAGGCCACCTCCAGGCACATGGCTGGTCTATGAGGATGTCATCTGTCATAAGGAACTGAAGAGCCACTGACATGCAAAGAGTGTAAATCTATTTCAAAGTCACTCCTACCCTAGTACCTAACAGAGCTTGCACATAGGTCTATCCTGTCCATCAGACAAGCTGAATGGCCATGAGGAGGTGCACAGGAGTGGAAGGTCTCATTTTTCTGATGTAGCTGCCAGGTCAACCCTTGACTCCTGACTGGCAGATGGGCTTTGAGGCTCACATCTCCTAGCGTCTCTCACAGGCCAGCAGAAGGCGCCTGTCTGGCATGGTAATGTGTGATGCCCTCTGCCCAAGTACCCAAAAGGCCCGTGCAATACTGGCCTAGCTGTGGGTTATCAAGATTCTTGCATCTAATTACATAACAGGAGAACAGCAGGCATGTGGCTTGGTCACGTCTGAGGAGCTGAAAGGCCAGCAGGAAGGCGACACATCCTGGAAGATCATGGTGAGGTCCACTGTGTCCAGTCAGCTGACAGGCCATGGGAAAGCTGATGAGTGTGGATGCCTGTGTGAACGATGGTTTCTGAGATGTTGGAACTCTTCTTGTTCATGGGAATCAGCATGAGAGAGTAAACCTGCCTCAAAGAGAAAGTCTTGGTGGTGAGGGGTGGGCATGACAGGAGAGAGATGTTAGTGCAAAGGGTGTGCTAGAGTGTCAGAGGTAACCTGGAAGGAATCTGTTATCTGTCCATGGGGTTGTGTTTCAGGGCACAGACTGAGAGGGTACAGATATCACTGAATGCACTGAAATTCCCCTATGAGTGCCAGGTGAGAAACAAGATGGATGTTATAGCCTGAAGGGAAACAGGAACAGGTGTGGGACAGCATAGGACAGCCAGCGGTGAAGACGGACTAGGGCACTGGCAAGACGAGACTTAGCCAAGAAAGCCAAGGTGTTGTCCCCGTGTCTATGGCAGGTCTCTCTGCCACCAAGGCCTAGGAAGAGATGTGGTCTATAATATGACCATACAGCTGGTTTGTCATCTCCTCTTTGCACCCCCTGAATGAGGCCAGGAGATGTCACAGTATTCTCTTTCACTTGGCACTGCATGCTCCACATCCCACTGGCCGAGAAAGTGACCGGAGCAACACGTGAGGCACAGGAGCTCTCTGCCCACAGCTAACAGCAGGACTTGGCCTTTCTGCTTGATGAAACAAAGACAGCATTTTCTCAGCCTCAGAGCCACCTGCACAGGGCCTTGGCCTACCTGTAATCATGGCCTCCAATTACCTGCTCTAAGGAGCCCTTGGGGTTTTCTCAGAAATGTCCCCCAGTGGGACCAATCAGTGCTTTGAAGGACCTTGGGGTTTGGCTTCTGACTTTGGCTTTCTAAGAGATTTTATCAGCCTCCTCTCAGGAGCTGAAGCTGATAAACTTGTCAACAACTACACCCTGGGGCTTCTTAAACACAGAGAGTCCTAAGAGTCTCTTAAGGAGGTCTGGACACATAGGAGAAGTTTGACACTGTACAGGCAAGCATGGTCCACAACTCCAGACCTCGCACCATTTCTCTCACTTGTCCCTGAGGACTTGCATCACTTTTCCTGAAATCAGACTTCTCCATTCAAGTCTGCAGTTGCACCTTGGAGCTCCTTTGTTCCCAACTCACTCCTGCTTTCCTTAGAGAACAGGCTGCAGACGGGTAGAGAAGGATGATTCTTAATTGCAAGCCAACTAAAATAAGGAATGTCAAGGCTTAATAATTAATAAAGCTGACTTCTTAAGGTTATGCTAGGTCCATGCCGTGTCCAATGAAGCTCATCTCCCACAGGGTATAATCATATTATTTTCTTTCAGTCTTTAGGCAAGAAAGATTATGCAAAAATAAAATTGAGGAGATTCCTAGAGATACAGTTAGTCTACATATAGCAACAGGAATCTTTGGACTCCATGATGTTCCAAGCAATATCTATATCATGGAATAGTAGAATCAAAGAATGATAGAGTCTTGGAATGATTTGGGCTGGGACAGGACTCTAAGATCATCTAATCCAATCCCTCTGTCATGGGCAGGGGTGTCTCACTACATCAGGTTGTTCAAAGCCCCTTCCAACCTGACTTTGAACACTTTCAGTGATGGGGAATCCACAGCTTGTCTGGGAAAACTGTTCTGATGTCTCACTACTTTCACTCTAAAAGAATCTCCTTGTATCCAATCTAAATCAACTCTTACATTTTAAAAGCATGACACCTTTTCTTGTCACTACAGACCCTCATAAGGCTCTGGGATGACCTCATTGCAACCTTTCCATCCTTGAAGGGGACTTTTAAAAAAAGATGGGGAACAACTCTTTGCTCAATCAGAAAATGTCAGGATGAGGGGACAATGGTTTCAAAATAGAAGAGGGGAGATTTAGATAAGATGTTAGGAGGAAATTCTTCATGCAGAAGATGGTGAGGCACTGGAACAGGCTGCCCAGAGAGGTTGTGGATGTCCCATCTCTGGAGGTATTCAAGAACAGGTGAGATGAGACGCTGAGTAAGCTGATGTAGTGGGTAATGTCCCTGCCTATGACAGGGGTCTTTGAACTAGATGATCTTTGAGGTCCCTTCAAAACTAAGCCATTCTATGATTCAGCGATTCTATGATTCTGTGATTCTGTGATTCTGTGATTCTATGTTTCTCTGAAAAGGCAGCAATACGGCCTCCCTGGTGCCTTCTCTTGCCAGATGAAACCACTCCAACTTTCTCTGGTTGTCTTTACATGGGAAATATTCCGGCCCTCTGATCATTTTCATGGCCTTCCTCTGGAGCCACCCTAACAGCTCTATGTCATTTTTGCACTGGGGATCCCAGAGCTGGATGCAGCACTGCTGGTGGGGACTCACTAAGACAGAGACAAGGAAAGGAATCATCTCCCTCGACCTGCTGGGCTTTCTTGTTGCAGCCCAGGATGCTGTTGGCTTTCTGGGCTGCAAGTGCATACTGCCAGCTGATTAGCAGATCTTCATCCTTTGGAGTAAACTAGTACAAGTCCCTCTCAGCAGGCAATCTCACCATCTATTCATCCCCAAATTTCCATGGAGAGTGGGGCTTTTCATTGCCTAGCTGCTGCACCTTGCACTTGGCTTTGCTGAGTATCAGGAATTTCTCATGAGTAAAGTTGTGGAGTGTGTCTAGGTCCCTCTGGATGGCATTCCTTCCCGCTTGCATGTCAATGGCACCTCTCAGCCTGGTGTCAACTGAAAACTTGCTGAAGGTGTACTCAATCTCACTCTGCATGTTGTTTATGCAGATATTAACACTATAGGTCCCAGCACAAACCCTTAAGGGTTACATTCCTCAATGGTTTCCACTTGGCCATGAAACCATTGAATATAACTTTTTGGATGAGGCCATCTAGTCAATTCTTTTCTCCATCTAACAGCCAATCCCTCCCACCTGTACTCCTCCAGTTTAATAGCAAGAACGTTGTGAGAGATCGTATCAAAAGCCTTATAGATATCCAGGTAGATGGCATCAGTAGCCCTTCCCTTTTCTGATGAGGAATATTAAAGAATGTAATAATAAAAGTAAGGAAATGCTTTAGGTATACAAACATATGTATCCTTTTAATTATATATCTAGTTCTTACTATAACATCAAAGAGTATACATAATACATATATTACCATGTTTTTCTTGTATATTGAAATATATCATACATAATTTTGTAACACATCAAACAATACCCTCACATAAAAAAATATAAACTGCACCTTTAATGAGTACTTTAATCAAATCAAGTGCCTTCAATCAAATTCCAGGGGTGATAAAATAAAAATGTTACTCCTTTCTCTACCCCGTGTCTCAGAGGCTTCCTTACAAAGGTTCTGGTTTGCTCAGTGCCATCTGGCTGGATCTTTCCTCAACACAGAGGAGAATTGAAACACAGGGTTGATTTAGTCCACCAGAGATCACAATTTCAGGACTGTCTGCTTCTCATCTTTCAGCAAGCACAACCCACACAGATCCTTGCTCAATGAACGCTTTGGGGATATTTCTTGGGAGTTTCACAGAGAGACAAGATTTTTCTGAGGCCTGTAGCTTATCAGCTGTGATTTCTTCCAGATGTGAGACAAGAAGAGGAAAAGTGCTTCTCTTAACTCCCACCTTGGGCAATAGCCCAGGTGCAGCATGGACAACCAAGTTGCCAAAGTACTGATCTGATGCAGTTCACTAGGGGATCCTTGGAAAAGGAATTAGATGTGATGAGAGGGGTCCAGCTGGAGGAAAGACACCATGCAGATGAGAGTCTGTGAACAAATTAGATGGGATAACCTGGACATTGGTTTCTGGGGCCATTTTGGATGCCTTTGGGTATCTGAAAATTCTGCATGGATCAGAGGAGCATGACATAGGCCTCTAAGGTGACTGTCCCCCACTGGCAGTAGCTGCAGGAGGTAGAAAAGACATGGACTGGGACAGCTGCTCTGCACTTCTTTGCTGGGTACTTACAAATAGTGCTCCTCTTCCTTGACCATCTCCACCAGAATGAGGAGTTCATGCATCAGGCTTGGACGTGAACCCCCTGCACTTACATTTCAGAGCGAGACTCCTGAGACAGACTGGGATGCAAATCTCTTGTCCTTAGCAGCAGCAGCACAAACAGCTATGCTCAGTGGGTCTCCCCATCCTGCATTTCCATTCAGAACAGAGGTAGCTTTTAAACTAAAAGCGTTTAGATTTAGACTGGATAGTCAGAAGAAATTGTTTTGTCTGAGGGTGGTGAGGCACTGGAACTGGTTGACCAGAGGAGCTGTGAGTGTCCCTTCCCTGGAAGTGTTCAAGGCCAGGCTTAATGGGGCTTTGAGCAACTTGGTCTTGTGGTAGATGCCCCTGTCTATGGCAGGGCACTTAGAACTTGATGATCTTCAAGGTGCCTTTGAAACCAAATCTTTCTGTGTTTTTGTGATCTTATGATTAATGTGACTGACCTGACTTGTTTCCCATCACTGCCTCCCATTCTTATTTTCATTCGTTGCATGCGAAAAGGTCTTTGACCAGCTCCCCATAGTGCTTAGCTGATTGTCAGGGCTAAAGTGCAACATATTGCTGTTGGTGACTGGGCCTGAGCTTTTGCTAAAACAATTACAGCTAATGGGTTAATCTCAACAAGTTTTCCAGATGAAGCCAGTGCAGAGATTCCCCTTTGCCAGTCTAGAAGCAAAGAGCAAGGCAGGGCATTTGGGGTCTAAGACCAGCCCAAGCCCTAGGCTGAAATGTCCATGCAAACATGGAGTAGTCCCCATTACTGAGCTTCCCATTTTCCTCCCTAAGTGCACCCATTCTGCCCTGGGATAGGTCCTGAGGGGACAACACAGTCCACAGAGAAACTACTTCGTTTCTTCAAACCTATCACCTCCTCCTTCACTCTTGCATTTTGACGTGTTCTCTTTTTGCAGTCATCTGCTCTGATCCTTTCTATGTCTAAATACATAGGGAAAGGCAAACGGGAAAATGTCTGTCTTTATTAAATAAGATTCTTGTGATTTTTGTTTTTGTTTTCTTTATTTTGCTGTTAGAGGAGTAGTTTGATTTACAGAAGAGAGTAATTTGCTGAAATCATCAGAGACTTGAGTAATGAGCTTCACCTACTTCACTATTGGTGGCTCTGAGAACTTGTTCTCCTGAGGCTCCCCCAACAGTCAACGGAGACAGGAGAAAGTGCTTGTGGCTGGGTCATCCCAGCCTAGATCTGCCTTGCAAAATAAAGGTGAGGGATCTCTTTCAGATGTTCTCTCAGCACTGACAGTATGGGAGTAAGTTAAATTTCTCAACCTGAAGGATGTGACTTTTAGACAACAGAAATATAAGCCCACACAGTAGTACTTGGAACTTATCTTAGTTTAGGTGCTTCCTCTTTGTACAACAAGGACTGTCCTTCAGCTTTTGAAGATGACAAGATTTTCCCACCTCCCGGAAAAGTAAGGCATTAAGGTGAGGACGTCTGATAGTGAGAACAAAGAGCAATTCTGGATACATCTGCATTTCAGTGCAGCATGAAGTCAGATGAGATTGTGACAGATCCGTTTCCACTGGTCTGGTGGGACCATGATGAATTTTGGCCTTAATTTAGAGTACTGAAAAAGGCAAGCTACACGTGGTCCCCATGTTCCCTCTTTTCTAAAGAAACAAGGGAAGATGACCTAGAATAAATCAGGACATTACAAAAGAGGTACTTGAAATTTGCCTCTCTTGAAATCAGCCAAGGGATCCTCAGCTGTTGGTAGTCCCAAAAGGCAAGTACTGAAGAGGAGAGAGCATAACTTTCAAGGTACACATTTGAATTGATGGTGTAGCATGTACATAATAGAAAATATTTGTGCAGAAGATGAGATTTCCTTTTGAAACATTGCTATGATGGATGCTTGCGATTGCTCTGAGCAAATGTGGACTTTCCTGGGAACAGGGTGCAATGGCTAACAACCTCTTGATAGCCCTGTGTTCTTGTGAAAGAGTCATTTGTGGCTGATGGGCAAAGTCAGAAAGAAGACAAGAAATTCCCTGAGGACTCTGCTTGATATGTGAAATGGAAAAGTCAGGGTGTGAGGAAAGTCCAGTGGAATCTCTTTCTGTCTCTGTTTTATGGGAAGCCTGCCAGCAAGAAAAGAGAGAAGGAAGGAGATAACCTTCTGTCTAGACCATGAAATTATTGTACTTGGTTTTGCCATGTTCCTACCTCAGCAGGGTGAATGGAAATTGAGCATGAGAACCCACAATGGAACTGTTGTTACTGAATTCATCCTCGTGGGCTTCTCAGGGCTTGATCAAAAAGGCAAAGTACTGAAGAGGAGAGAGAATAATTTTCAGTGTACATATTTGGACTAATGGTTTAACATCTACATAATAGAAAATATTTGTGCAGGAGGTGAGATTTCTTTTTGAAACATTGGTATGATGGACGTTTGCAATTTTTCTAAGTGGATTTTCCCAGAAATAGAGTACAATACAGTAACAATCCGTTCTTAGCCCTGTGTTTTTGTAGGAAGAATCATTGGTGGTTGATGGACAAAGGTGGAAAGAAGAAAATAAATTTTCAGAGAACTCTACCTGATATGTGAAACAGCAAAGTCAGGGTGTGAGGAGGGTTCAAAGGATTCTATGTGGGTGTTGTGTAGGAAGCCTGCAAGCAAGGAAAGAGGAAAGGAAGGAGATAGCCTCCTGTCCAGACCATGAAAATTTTGTACTTGTTTTTGCCATGATCCTACCTCAGCAGGATGAATGGAAATTGGGCTTGAGAACAGGCAATGGAACTGTCGTTACTAAATTCATCCTTGTGGGCTTCTCAGGGCTTGATCAAAGGCTACAGCTATTTCTCTGCCTGGTCCTTCTACTCATGTACCTGACAATGGTGATGGGGAACGCAACCATCATTTTCCTGGTGTGTGTGGATAACCGCCTGCAAACCCCCATGTACTTTTTCATTGGCAATCTGGCATTCCTGGAAATCTGGTTTATGTCCTCCATGAGCACCAAGCTGTTGGTGATTCTGAGCTCTGGCAGGAGAACAATCTCAGTAGGTGGCTGCTTTGCCCAGTCCTCTTTCTATTTTGCCCTGGGTGCTGCAGAGTTCACTCTCCTTGTTGTCATGTCCCTTGACCGTTACGTTGCCATCTGCCAGCCTTTGCGCTATGCTGCCATCATGAAGCATTGGCTCTGCATCCACCTGGTTGCTGCTGTTTGGGTCATGGGCTTCACATTCTTGAGTTACCACCTGGTGCTGCTCTCCAAGCTCACTTTCTGTGGTTTGAATAAGATTGAGCATTTTTTTTTTTGTGACAACACCCCCTTATTCCAACTGTCCTGCTCTGATGTCACCTTGCTTTGGAAAACAGATGAGGTTTTCACATTGTTTATTGTGCTGTCTTCCTTGTGTCTAACTCTGGCATCTTACACAAGCATCTTTTTCTGTATTCTACAAATGCCAGCAGCCTCTGGGAGGAAAAAAAGCTTTTGCGACATGCTCTTCCCATCTCACCACCTTGGCCATTGCCTATGGAAGCTGCATTGCTCTCTACACACGTCCCTCAGGACGTGTTTCTTTGGAGACCAACAGAATTGTAGCTTCGCTGAACACTGTCCTGTACCCATTCATCTACAGTCTTAGAAACAAGGCTGTGATGCTGGCCCTGAAGGAAGCCATGGCCCGTGCAACAGCACAGCTTTTCCCCTAATCACAATGCATTTCTGAAGAGCAATTTGAGTTCTTTGCTCTCATATCTTATGTAATACCACTTCCATATATATGTGACCTCCACAAGTAGATGCCTCCAGATGTTTGTGTTCCTGCTGGATTGTGTTGGGCTGCGTGATAAGAAGTGCATCTGGACACAAAATGAAGGCCCAGGCAAGTGATGGCAGGATGAGGAATTCAGTTCATGCCCTGCTGTGGCTGCTTCCATGCCTATCACAGGAGAGCCCCCAGCTCCTCAAGGGCCCATCTCCATGAGCCCAGAAGAGCACAAAGCACAATGTCAGGTGGGAACCCAAGTCACAGGCTCCTGCGGAACCGAGATCTTGTCTCAGCTCCTTCCAGGACTGCCTTGGTTCGACCACCACCCCGGTGTCCAGGCAGAAAACCCAACCAGATGAGCCACTGGCAGCAGTTGTTCGCACCAAAATATACTAAGGGGGTTGCTGCCAAGCACTGTAGGGATACATGGTGTGTATCCATGGGGGTGAGTGCAGCAACTGGACTAGAACCAGGGTGTCAGAGGACTTGTTCTGGTGCCCTCAAGTGGAGAGAATTGGAGCCAGGGACATGTCCTGGGAAGGCTGAGTGTCTAAGCCCAGCTGCTGGAGGGATCCACCTTGCACACACACACACAAGGATGCATGCACACACACAACCACTTTACATTTCCCACTAACGTCCCTCCATCCTGCTCAGCCAGAGAGGCTTGTGTGTTTGCCTCCTGGAAGTACATGCTGTGCCTTGCTCGGGTTGAACCAAGGGACATGGAACTGCAGCAGCCTCAGCTCTCTAGGGCTGCCAGAGTGGGCACTCTCTCTCATAGTGATGTGTGCCTGCTGGGCACAAAACCATCTCTGTATATGACAGGTGCAGCAAGGCTGAAAGGAGAGGAAAGACAAAAGGGCAACCGAAAACTGACTCAAGTGCAGATTATCGCCAACACATGTGAGATCTTCTACTGCCAAGAAGTAAAAGGATTAAGAGATCAATGAGAGAACCTGAATATTGAAATAGAAGAGCTCTGAGCCATGAAAACAAAGGTTACTAACACCAGCTGTCCTGCTGCACTGGTCAAGCCCAGGATGCTGAGCAACAGATAGGAGCCCTGACAGCATAGTTATGCAAAAGACAAGGAGGTTAAAAGCTATAAAGGCGCCTTGTCTTCAAGCTTCAAAGCTCTTGCAGAAGCTTGAGATATTCAATCAGGTGGTCAAAATCTCAAATTAAGATGGAAAACTGAAGGAAAAGAGACAGTTCAGACTTAAGTAAGACTTGACTCTTGCTTTTAGAGCTCTTAAGGAAAGTGATCCCATCTCTCCTGCATAACTTCTGGAAAAGTACTCTAAAGGCATAAGAAATGGCTTCTCCTCTAGAGAGAGGATTCTTTTGATTGCATTTTGTTTTAAGGCAGAAGTGGTTTTCAGGATTTGGATTATCCTCTTTGTTTTCTCAAATCCTTCTGCTGTGCCACCCCACACTATGTTGTCATCAATATAGTGCAGGTACTCAGGATCTACCCCTATTCAGTGCAGTCTACATCAGTCTGTGGCAAATGGAAGGGCTGCGTTTCCACCCCTGGGGCAGTCAATTCCAGGTGGACTGGGCAGCCCTTCAAGGGAAAGCAAGCTGTGGTCTTCATGCTGCTACCAAAGGGCTGGAGAAAAACATCAGTGATATCAGCTGTGGCATACCGCTTGGCTGCCTTTGACTCTAGCTCATATTGAAGTTCTACCATGTCTGGCACTGCAGCACTCAGCAGTGGCATGACTTCCTTCAGGCCACGATAGTCCACTGGCCATATGGGACTATTAAAGGGTGAGCAAGTCTTGCTGTTCACCCCTTGGCTCTCCACTTGATGAACCAGCTCATGGATGGGAATCAGGGAGGCTCAGTTAGTGTGATACTGCCTCAGGTGCACCACTGGGGTAGCCATCAGCACCTGCTGTTCTTCGCCCTTCAGCAGCCCCACAACAGAAGGGTCCCCTGAGAGACCAGGTCAAGACAGACAGCTGTTTAATGTCCTCCGTCTCCAAGGCAGATATGCCAAAAGCCCACCGGAACCCTTTTGGATCTTGGAAGTACCCTCTCCTGAAGTAGTCTATTCCAAGGATGTACAGAGCCTCCAGGGCAGTCCCAAGGGGCTGCTTTTGCCCCTCCTTCCCAGTTAGACTCACTTCAGCCTCCAATACAGGTACCAGTTGGGATCCTGCTATCACTCCAGAAATATAAATGGGATTTGCCTCTTTACAGCTGGATGGCATTACACTACAATTTGCACCAGTGTCCACTAGAGCCTTATACTCTTGTGTGTCTGACATTTTGGGATTTCAGTAAAGCTTTTGACACAGTTTCCCATAGGACTGTACTGGACAAAATGTTCAGCATACAGCTAAATAAAACATCATACAGTGGGATAGCAATTGGCTGATGGGCAGGGCTCAGAGGGTTGTGGTAAATGGGGCCACATCAGGCTGGTGGATGGTCACTAGTGGGGATGCCAAGGCTCCATTTTAGGGCCAGTCCTCTTCAGTGCTTTTATAAGTGATTTAGATGTAGGACTATTGGGTGTTTTGAGCAAATTTGCTGATGACACTGAACTGGGAGGTGTTGTTGACTCTGTCGAAGGTGGAAATGCCTTGCAGAGAGATCTGGACAGACTGGAGAGCTGGGCAATCACCAACTTCATGAAGTTTAACAAGAGCAAGTGCCAGGTTCTGCACCTGGCTTGCAGCAACCCTGGCTATACGTACAGACTGGGGGATGGGAGGCTGGAGAGGATCCCCACAGAGAGGGATCTGGGGATTGTGGTTGACAGCAAGCTGATTATGAGCCAGCAGTGTGCCCTGGCAGCCGACAGGGCTAACTGTATTCTGAGGTGCATCAAGCATAGCATTGCTAGGGCTATGAAGATGTTGAAGGGCCGAAAGGGAAAGATGTATGAGGAGTGGCTGAGGTTACTTGGCCTGTTCAACCTGGAAAAGAGGCCGCTGAGGGGAGACCTCATCATGGTCTACAGCTTCCTCATGAGGGGGAGTGGAGAGGCAGGTGCCAATTGCTCTTTGGTGACCAGTGATAGGACCTGCGGGAATGGCATCAAGCTGAGGCAGGGGACGTTTAGGCTAGACATCAGGAAGAGGTTCTTCACTGAGAGGGATGTCACACACTGGGACAGGCTCCCCAGGGAAGTAGTCACTGCACCAAGCCTGTTGGAGTTTAAGAGTTGTTTGGACAGTGCACTTACTCACATGGTCCTGTATGGTACAAGGAGTTGGACTCAATGATCCTTGTGTGTCCCTTCCAACTTGGAATATTCTATGATTCGATGATTCTATGATTCCAGGCCATCAAATCCACACAGTCCAATAAACATGATTGTCCCTTCCCTCCATCTGGCTGGAAGCAGAGCTGCTCTAGCCCTATTCATAGTAGTTGTCAGTGTGTCTCAGGGACTGTTGGATGGAGAAGGGAGCAGCAATTTTCTCAGAAGGTCCCCCTTTGGCCATTGTTTTTCTTGCAACTCATATACCTGTACTTCTAGGGTCAAGGTAAATTTCCCATCCCATTTTTTCATGTCCTCTCCATGGTCATGCAGGTAAAACCATTGGGTGGCACATGGTGTCTACCCACCATATCCCCTTTCTTGAGCAGAACGGAGGCCGATGACAAGCTTGACATGAGCCGACAGTGTGCACTTGGAGGCCAGAAGGCCAGCAGCATCCTGGGCTGCATCAAAAGAGGACTGGCTATCAGGTTGAGGGAGGGGATTGTCCTTCTATACTCTGCTCTTGTCAGGCCCCACTTGGAATGCTGTATCCAGGTATGGGGCCCCCAGAACAAGAAGGAAGTTGACTTGTTAGCGGGTCCAGGGGAGGGCCATGAAGTTGATCAGTGGGCTGCAGCACCTCTTTTATGAAGAAAGGCTGAGAGAGCTGGGGCTGTTCTGCCTACAGAAGAGAAGGCTCTGGGGGGACCTCATTGTGGCCTTTCAGTATTTCAGGGGGCTTATAAAAAAGATGGAGATCAACTCTTTGCTCAATCTGACAATGGGAGGACAAGGGGGAATGGCTTCAAGCTAAAAGCGGGGAGATTTAGATTAGGAGGAAATTCTTCACTCAGAGCATGGTGAGGCACTAGAACAGGTTGCCCAGAGAGGTTGTGGATGCCCTGTTCCTCGAGGTGTTCAAGACCAGCCTGGTTCAGGCACTGGGCAACCTGATTTAGTGGGTGGCATGCCTGCCCATGGCAGGGGGCTTGGAACTGGGCAATCTTTAAGGTCTCTTCCTCACCAAGCCATTTGTTGATCCTATGTTTCTATGATCCAAATGCCTCTTGAATACTGACAGGCATGGAACATCAACCAGGTCTCTAGAAAGCCCAATCCGGTTTTTGATCACCCTCAGAGTACAGAAAATTTTCCTAATACCCAGTCTGAACAGCCCCTGGTGCAGCTTTGTGCCTTTCCTACACGTCCTGCCATTGGTTACCAGGGAGAAGAGACCGGCACCCTC
Organism: Nettapus auritus; assembly: GCA_011076525.1. Lineage (NCBI taxonomy): Eukaryota > Metazoa > Chordata > Aves > Anseriformes > Anatidae > Nettapus > Nettapus auritus. Next base: position 1,894 of record MU014842.1, on the reverse strand, counting down.
TTCTCCACTTCCCCTCCTAAGGAAGTTATTGAGAGCAATGAGGTCACCCTTCAACCTTCTTTTGTCCAGACTACCCAACAGTCCACAAGCTGTCTTCATAGGACTTTTACCAGCATTCCCCCCTTTCCATTGGTTTCCCATCTAAATGGTCTTTGATCAGATAACCTCCCAGAATAAATATTTTCTCTCTCTCCCATTTTCTCTATCTCCCCTGGATCAAGAAAAAATGAATCTCATGTCAAACTCTTATTTTGAAATAGGGGAAAAGACACTGCTGAAAGCAAGTGTCCTGTCTATTCCCCTGGGGGCCAAGGGACTTGTCAAGAGCTCCCTGTGCTGCTGAGCTGGCCGAGATCCTGAGCCCAAGGGGAGCTCCTGGCAAGAGGACAGTGCTGCAGAGACACAGCTGTGTCCAGGAGCAGCTCCTCTGCACAGCACAGCAGGGCTGGGGGCACTGCCTGCAGGGGACAAGGGTGGCTGAGAGAAGTGAGAGAGATGTTAAAGGCAGTGTAGAGGGAGGGATGCTGAGAGCTCAGTGTGGGAGAAATCTTCACAGCCCTGAACACGCTAAGTCTCTGGCTGCAGGGCAACGCAGTTGTTGTTCCTGTTGTGATCTCCAGATTTGCTGGCAAATCCCACAGCCTATGGTATCTTTCAGGAGGACTCTCAGAGTTCCTTTGGATCAGAGGAGAATGACGAGTTCCAGAGCAGGGATTACCTGCCAAAGCTGTCAGAGGGAGAGGACACAATGGTTCCTTCTGGAGGAGGACAGCTACAGGCTGTGCGGCTGGGGTTCAGGCAGGGGTGGCCAGGGCTGTGGTGCAGAGCAGGGTCCCTGCTGTGCCCCAGGGGCTGTGTGCAGGGGCTGGACCTCTGCTGCCTGCCAGGCTCAGCATTTAGCCTGCCCGGGGAGATGCCCAGGGTGCTGCAGAAAGAAACTTGGTGGAAGGAGCCCCCCACAAGGTCAGGATAGGGTCCTGCTGGTGCCCAGAGCCTGCTGCTTGGGGCTGGGCTGCTCATGGATCCACAGTACCCCCAGACCATGTCAAAGGGAACTCTTCAGAAGGAAGGTCAAGGCTAAGGCTGCCTGCTGTGGTCTGTGCTTTCCTGAAGCATGCTTTCCGATTTCTTTGGTTCATCAGGATAGAAATGGAAACAGAGCTGTACAGAGTAGAGAAGTTTTTTGAGTTTCTGACATCCCAAATTTTATGTGGAAGCTCAGAATGTGCCTTCAGCACCCTCAAGCCTTCAGAAGGCAGCAGCATCACCTTCCCAGTTTCATCAGGGCTTGTGTGACCTGCTCTTCGGCACTTGCACACAATGAAAAGTTGCAGGGCAGAGCTGAGCACACAGCAGATGGGACAGCATTTGTGAGCACTAGGAGGCTCAGGAAGCATAGGAGCACAGACATGGGGACAGAGAAGCCGCTACTTGAAGGGATGCCTGCAGCCAGAAGAAATGGGCAGGGAGAAAGGGAACTGCTAAGTGAAACCCTGCTGCAGAGGATAGACGGGCACCTCCTGCCATCTCCTGCAGTGCAGGTGTCGTCCCTGAGCAACTCCCCACACAGCAACGCCTCTGCACTCTGGACTGGGAGGTCCTGGACAGTAGCTGCCTCCTGGATAGCCAGAGCCCCAGAAGAAGGAAGTTCTGCCTCTCCAGTTATGTGCCTTGTCCCACTGCCCAGCAAAGGGATGGGAGCTGCTGCTCTGCCACGGTGCTGCCTGGCAGGCAGCAGGCACAGCTGGGCAAGGTGACCCCTTTCTGCTTGCTCATCTGTCTCTCCCTTCTCTTGGTCATCCTGCTTGCCCTTTACCCTCCACCTCTATATGTCGCATATTCTCTTACGCCGAGGCTCTAGGGTATGTCAGCTCTTTGGGGCAGCAGGGTGGGA